>CAJNDS010002267.1:365000-450000 GCA_905221605.1 Symbiodinium natans | reverse complement strand
AGCAAACCCTGGAGATTCGTCCTAGACTTAACACCCTGAACCCTAAGCCGTAAACCCCTAAACCCTGAACCCTAAACCCTAAACCCCAAACCCCAAAACCCTAAAGAGTCGAGCGACATGGACTCCCGCGACCCCTCAGTGGTGGCGTGCAGTGGCTGGCTGCAGCCGCCAGACGTGCAAGCAGACGTGCAAGCAGACGGTCTGCATGGGTTTAGGGTTTAGGGTTTGGGGTTTGGGGTTTAGGGTTTGGGTTATTCATGCATCAGTTGTTGTCTTTTGTTTGTCACATACATATATATATATATATACATCCCACCCTTCCCCCCGCTCCATGCCCCTCCAGTGGTGTGGTGTTCGGTTTGGGGTTTGGGGTTGTGGGTTTAGGGTTTAGGGTTTAGGGCTTAGGGTTTGGGGTTTGAGGTAAGTTTAAGGTTTAGGGTTAAAGGTTGGGGGTGGGGGGGGGGGATACCCTGGGGGGATTGGATGGGTGAAGTCTTAGGAGTGCTTGTGTGGGTTGGCCTCTTTTGGGATCAGGGTTTGGGGCCTGCGATTCAACAACTAGACGCCTAAACCTTAACCACAGAAGCCTTAAAACCAAAATCCGAAACCCTAAGCCCTTACACCCGTAAACCAAACATCCCGAATCCCGAAACCCTAAACCCTAAACCCGAAACCCTAAACCCTAAACCCCAAACCCGAAACCCTAAACTCTTACCCCAAAAACTCTAAAGCCCCAAGCCCTTAGGCCCAATCGACCTGACTGCCCGATCTCTGAATCCCAAGCCCCAACCGCCTCGCAAAACTGAAGGCGAATCAGGGCTGATGAGTAGGGTTTAGGGTTTAGGGTTTAGGGTTTGGGGTTTAGGGTTTTGGGCTTGGGGTGTAGGGTTCGGCGTTGAGGGTTCAGAGTTTAGGGGTTTGGGTTCAGGGTTTAGGGTTTAGGGTCTAGGGTTTGGGGTTCAGGGTTCAGGGCTTGGGGTTCAGGGCTTAGGGTTCAGAGATCTGGGTTGACAAAGGAAGCGGTGTGCCGTTCTTCGAGACACCTGGCAACCTCTGTGGTGCATCGTGCAGCTTGACTTGTGGCCCAGCCCTACACCCGAAACCCTGGACCCTGAACCCTAAACCCGAAACCCTGAACCCTAAACCCTAAACCCTAAACCCTAGACCCTAAACCGGTCAGTTCAGGGCTCTTTGCAGTTCTTTTCTAGGGTTGTTTGTGGGGCCCTGTGTCCGGGGTCGTGGTCCCCAAGAGAAGATGTACAGGTACTACAGTGGTTGTCTAGAGAACTACCCACATTCATGCCACATGATCGCCTTACAAACATAAGGGTCTCTTTCTAGGGCTTACGGGGGCCTGGGCCCACAAAGGCCCCAAGTTGTCGAGTTTACGATCTTGATTTTCGTTTGTATATACATATATATGTATACATATACTTATGTATATATATATATATATTTTTTTTTGTTTTTTTTGGGGGGGGGGGGGGGGGGGGAAAAGCCTTCTTTCCATCATTTGAATTGCAATACGCCTTACATGCTCGAACCCTAAAAACCCCAAACCCCAAAACCCCCAAAGCCTAAAGCCTGGACCCCAAACCTAAACCCTCCCTAGACCTTAAACCCTAAACCCTAAACCCTAAACCCTAAACCCTAAACCCTAAACCCTAAACCCTAAACCCTAAACCCTAAACCCTAAGCCCTAAACCCTAAACCCTAAACCCCTAAACCCCTAAGCCCCTAAACCCCTAAACCCTACACCCCAAAACAAACAAGCCTAAGCATGCTGGACAAAGGCGGTCGGCCAGCTTGACGACGCCAAGCCGCGATTCTGGAAGGGTTCGGGGTTTTGGGGTTTTGGGGTTTAGGGTTTAGGGTTTAGGGTTCAGGGTTTAGGGTTGAGGGGTTTAGGGTTTAGGGTTGAGGGGTTTCGGGTTTAGGGTTTAGGGTTTAGGGTTGAGGGCCGTAGCCAGGCGTGTGTCTATATGAATGTAGATTCTGCGCACCGCGTGCTTGTATGTCTAGCTGTATAAATGTATACGGACACACACACACATGTAAAAATATATATATATATATACGTATATAGATATGTGTATCTCTGCATCAAAGCAGAATAGACCCACAGCCCAAAACCCAAAACCCTCAAACCCCAAAATCTCGAAACCCCAGACCCTCCGCCTGCCCTAAACCCTAAACCCCAAACTCCTGAAGCCTTAGTTCAGGGTTTAGGGTTTAGGGTTTCGGGTTTAGGGTTTAGGGTTTCGGGTCCCCTAAATCCAAACCCTAAGCCCTCAACCCTAAACCATGGGAGCCCATGCAGACGGCCAGGTGCTACGAAGACCAGTACTCTGAGGCCGTAGAATACGTTTAAGAGCTTCAGGGTTTAGGGTTTAGGGTCTAGGGTTTAGGGGGTTTCCGAAAAGAAGGATTTTCCTATTTTTGGGGGAGTAAGATGTGGGGGACTGCCCTATTTGGGGAGATGCCCATTTGTGGGTCTGCGGAGTTGTGAGGGCTTTAGGTTTTTCAGGGCTTTGGGGTCTAGACCCACCCTAAACCCTAAACCCAAAACCCAAAACCCTAAACCCTAAACCCTAAACTCTAAACCTTGTGACCGCAAGGACTTTCGCGGGGTGGAGAGTGAACCGAAGTCTTCCCTTCATTGGAGGAGGGTCATGTATAGGGAGTAGGGTTCCATTCTTGCACTCCCCCATCTCAGCACCTGGCCGAAACTCGCCAAGCCCTAAACCCTAAACCCTAAACCCTAAACCCTAAACCCGAAACCCTAAACCCCTAAACCCCTAAACCCCAAACCCTAAGCGCATATTCTTGGCATGGCACACCACCAAGAGCTCTGAGCCGGCGAACTCCGGCCCCACCCCTTGCAACTTGAATTCCGTTTACGGGCTCAGGGTTTAGGGTTTAGGGTTTAGGGCTGTTAACACGGTTAGTAAGGTTTAGGATTTGGGGCTAAGGGTTTCAGGTTTAGGGTCTAGGGAATTAGGGTTTAGGGAAGGTTTAGGATGTAGGGGTTAGGGTTGCTTAGTGGAGAACGTCGACGTTGGAGGGGTATAAGGGGATTAGAGGGCACCTAGTTCCTTTTACTATATAAGAACATGTGAGTAACCACCCGTTAGCCCCTTGAAGCCTTCCGGAAAAGGGTTTAGGGTTTAGAGTTTCGGGGTTAGGGTTGACCCTAAACCGTAAACCCTAAACCGTAACCCTAAACCGTAACCCTAAACCCTAAACCCTAAGCCCTAAACCCCAAACCCTAAACTTAAACCACAAAGCTTCCGCGCTCATTCCAAAAGCCCCAGACCCTAAAGGGTTTAGGGTTTCCCCGCCCTAAACCCTAAACCCTGAACCCTAAACCCTAAACCCGCCCGCCACCCCACTCTCTTGTGTTTTGGGGTAGGCGGGCGCTCGTCGAGCGCTCAGTGACACCCTGCGAGGGAGCCCCAGGCGGGCGACCGAGCTGGTTTTCAGGCTTGGCTTACCTTCTAGGCCGGGCCTGGCCCTGGCCCCCTCTGGCCCCATGGCCCCCTGGCCCTGGCCCCTGCCCCTGCCCCTGCCCCTGGCCCTGGCCCTGGCCCTGGGCCTGGAGTAGAGCGTAGAGCGTAATAGAGTGTAGGAGAGAGTAGTAGAGAGCCCTGGCCCTGGCCCTGGCCCTCCCTGAACCTGACCCTCTGCCCTCACTAGTTTTGCACCCTGACCCTGGCTCTGCCCTGGCCCTGGCCTCTGGCCTGTTCGAGTCATCTTACCCCCTTGCACCAAGCCAAGCTGTCCGCACACCAGTTTGTGTCCTGTTTCGGGGCGCTCTCCCTCTGGCTTTAGCCCCTTCGCGCCAACCCAATCTGTCCTGCCTCGCTTTTTCTTGCTGCAACTTTGTGCCTGGTCCTGACCCTGGCCCGGCACCCCACCTTACCCCCTTCGCGCCAAGCCAAGCTATCCGCCACACCAGCCCTGTTTCTGTGGCGTTCTTCCTGGCTGGAGCCCCTTCGCGCTGCCTTTCTCTGTTCCTGGCCCATCCCTTAGCCCCTTCGCGCCAACCCAAGCTGTCTTCACGGACCCTGCCTCGTTTCCGTCTGCTGCAGCTTTGCGCCTGGTCCACGCACCTTGTGGAAATCCCCAAAAAGGGCGTGAGTGCTGACTCATGTGATGCTTTGTAAAAAAATAAAAGGTCTTAACTCCTTGAGAGTTGTAAGTGGGCGGTCTTGGGGTGGGTAGGTCTGCAGACTACCGCGCGCTCCCAAAGCGCGCTCCCGTTTGGCACGCCCTGAACCCTAAACCCTAAACCCCAAACCCCAAACCCTGAACTCGTTGGGGAAGGTCGCAAAGGCCACCTGGGACATCACCGCCGCGCAGGTCTCAGCCTTCTGGCCGGGCCCTGCAAGATTATAGGGTTTATAGGGTTTAGGGTTTAGGGTTTAGGGTTGAGGGTTCCTTCAGGTCATTTCTGAGGGGTTGAGGGGTTGAGGGGTTTAGGGTTTAGGGTTCAGGGTTTAGGGTTGTGGGGTTTAGGGATTTGGGGATGAGAGTGTATTTGGTATAGTGATGTTGCGAGGAGTTGACGTCTTTTGGAAGCGCTTTAGCTGGGTAACAACTGGAGACCCCCCTCAAGGAGATCCGGAGAGCAATGGCGGGAGGGCCTTACGGAGTTCTGACTGACGTTGCTGCACCTTAATTTGAACCGCCACGATAGGGAAACCCCAGTATTTGTCGTATACCCACATTGTGTCAACTCGCCCTGAATTTGAAAGAACCTTTTTTCAACCTCAACCTATAAAAACTGTGGCCCGTCCATATCGCGGTAACTTAACGTTGCTGGTTCTTGAAGCAGGGTAGCAGAGTAGGAATCATGTATATATATATATATTTATGTATGTATGTATATGTATGTATGTACGTGTCGAATATGTAGGTATCTATATATACAGACACATGCATATTCCCCTAAATCGAGGTTCGTTGAGGGATAGGTGGTATTCTCATTTCTTATACGAAGAAAATTTTGACTTCTTGGTATTGGGTTTGTAATTAAGGTTTAGGGAGGGCCTGGCTTGGATGGTCAGCTCCTTTTTTCTTCTGGGTACGCCAGAGATACCCTAAAGCCTAAGCGTATTGGAGTCTCCTAGGCCGAGCAAGTTTGCTACCAAGCCCTGAAACCCTGAACCCTCAACTCACGACCCTGAACTCTTGCGCGCAGTGGAGGTTTCGGACCCTTTGCTTGGGGAGTTCATGGTCAGAGTTGACGGTTTGGGGAAGGGGTCAGGGGCTTAGGGTTCGGGGTTTCAGGATTCAGGAGGTCCTCTCATGGGTGCAGGTGCATGGCGGGCCCGAAACATCCCAAATCTTTCTTGCCAGAAACTCTAAACCCTAAACCCTAAACCCTAAACCCTAAACCCTAAACCCTAAACCCTAAACCCTAAACCCTAAACCCTAAACCCTAAACCCTAAACCCTAACCCTAAACCCTAAACCCTAAACCCTAACCCTAAACCCTAAACCCTAAACCCAAAACCCTAGACCCTAAACCCTAAACCCTAAACCCTAGACCCTAAACCCTAAACCCTAAACCCAAAACCCAAAGTTCACCTCGACATCCTCTGCCAGTGATGCTGATGCCCCCGGCGACGCCGCAAAGCACAAGGAGGCAAGTCAGCAACAACCCCAAACCCTAAGCCCGAAACCCTAAACCCTAAACCCCAAGCCCTAAACCCCAAGCCCTAAACCCTAAACCCTAAAGACCCTAAACCCTGAACCTTGAATCCTGTACCCTACTACAAACCGCCTTCAGATTGGGGGCTGTTTCACCTGTCGAGGTTCAAACTACCCCAAGAGCTGTAGATAGCAGACCCTGGAGACGAGGGGTGCAATGTCCACGTAACATTCAACCTCCCCCCCTCCCCCCCCGCCCCTTTCAAAACAAGACTTCTAGGCTTTGCGGTCAAGGGTAGTTCAGGGTCCTGGGTTTAGGGTTGGGGCTTAGGGCTTAGGGTTTAGGGTTTAGGGTTTAGGGTTTAGGGCTTAGGGTTTAGGGTTTGGTGTAGAACCGTGGAAACTGAACCCTCAACCCCAGACGCTCTGACGTCCGGTTCAGCTGTGCGGATCAAGGTTCGCACCCTAAACCCTTCAGCCCCTAAGCCCTAAACCCTAAGCCCTGAAGCCCCTAAGCCCTAAACCCTTTAGCCCCTAAACCCTGAAGCCCCTAAGCCCTACATCCCACGTACTCAGCCCTCAGAACTTCCAAGCCCTAAAGACGAACACCTCCGTCCCCAAAGCCTCTGTCCCCTGACCTGAATCGAGTGCCGAGATGTTGGGTGGCCTGGGACAATTGGGGTTTAGGGTTTAGGGTTTAGGGTTCGGGTTTTAGGGTTCAGGGTCTTTGTTGTAGTACAACATGACGTATTGGATTGATGTTCATCTGATCAGTGGCAAGAGCACTTCGCTTGCGACAGAAGCGGGCGCGACCGTCGACGAGTTGAACCACCGAGCCCAGAGCTTTCTGGGAGCCGGAGACTTTGCCATAGTGGGGGTAACATTTTACATGTTTAAGGGTACCTTCAGCTCAATAACGAATAGGAATTTAGATTAAGGAATAGGAATTTAGATTGTTAATACTCTCCCAAGCATGAGCTAGGAAGAGGCAGGCTGGTGGATGCTTCTGGCCATGTCTTGGATGGAGCAGCAACTGTCGGACAAGTTGGCTTGCGGAGCGGTGATGCGCTGACTCTACAGGTAGGGCAAGTGCAGGTCATGGCTTCGAACACGCCCAAGCTGGATGCCACGGCGGGCTCCGATGAAGTGGGTGCCTTTGCTGCACTCCTGGGTGATGGATCCGTGGCGTCGTGGGGACGTGAAGACTATGGTGGTGACAGCTGGGCCGTGCAAGATCGGCTGAGGAGCGTGCAGCAGATCCAGGCTTCTTCTGGAGCCTTCGCTGCCATTGCCAGCGGCGGAGCGGTCGTGACCTGGGGAAATCCACGACTTGGCAGTGACAGCAGCGCCGTCCAAAGTCGGCTAACGCGCGTGCGGCAGGTCCAAGCATCCTTCGGCGGCTTTGCCGCCATTCTCGGCGATGGATCGGTGGTGTCCTGGGGCCCTGCCAGATATGGCGGTGACAGCGGTGGCGTGCAAGATCAGCTGAAGAATGTGCAAGAGATCCAGGCTTCCAACTTCGCCTTTGCTGCAATCCGGGAGGACGGATCTGTCGTGACCTGGGGCCACGCCGACTTCGGGGGCGACAGCAGTTCCGTGCAAGAGCAGCTGAAGGACGTCCAGGAAATTCAGGCCTCACTGGGAGCTTTTGCTGCAATCCGAACCGATGGGTCTGTCGTGACCTGGGGCGGTGATGACTTTGGGGGGGACAGCCGTGCCGTGCAGGATCGCCTCAAGAACGTGCGCCGCATCCAAGCTTCGCCTTTCGCTTTTGCGGCCATCCTGGATGATGGATCCGTGGTATCTTGGGGCGATGCTGACTATGGTGGCGACAGCAGCTCCGTGCAAGAGCAGCTCAAGAACGTCCAACATGTCCAAGCTTCCCAGTTTGCTTTCGCCGCAATTCGGGAGGATGGGTCTGTGGTGACCTGGGGCGATGCTCGCGATGGTGGCGACTGCAGCGACGTGGCAGCTCGGCTGAGGAACGTGCAGCATATCCAGGCCTCTGCCTACGCTTTTGCTGCCATCTTGGGTGATGGATCCGTGGTGACCTGGGGAAGGGCCCACTGTGGTGGCGACAGCAGTGCCGTGCAAGATCGGCTGAAGAACGTGCAGCAGATTCAGGCGTCTGTCGCAGGGTTTGCTGCCATCCTTGGCGATGGATCTGTGGTAACCTGGGGCTTCGCCAGTGATGGCGGAGACAGCAGTGACGTGCAAGATCAGCTGAAGAATGTGCAAGAGATCCAAGCTTCTTTTGGGGCTTTCGCTGCGGTTCTCAGTGACGGATCTGTCGTGACCTGGGGCGACAAGCAATCTGGCGGCGACAGCAGCGAGCTGCGAGACCGGCTTCAGAGCTCCTCCACATGCACGCAAAGCGGGCTTCTGTCCCCTCGCTTTAGAACCGCCAAGCTCCAGCCCAATCCCTGAAACCCAACATGCCTGAAAGCCTAGAAAACCCCACCCAGACCACCTGTAAGCACTCAGCCCCGAGGCCCACGAACCCATGATGATCCCTGAAAACTATCCCTAGACCCTAGACCCTCGACCCTCGACCCTAAACCCTAGACCCTAAACCCTAAACCCTAACCCTAAACCCTAAACCCTAAACCCTAAACCCTAAACCCTAAACCCTAAACCCTAAACCCTAAACCCCTAACCCCTAACCCCTAAACCCTAAACCCTAAACCCTAAACCCTAAACCCTAAACTAAAGTGGCCCTAAACGAAGCTGGCAGGCCCGGCCCCACGGCTTAGTGAGCCTCGGCAGCGAGCTCTCGGGGTTTAGGGTTTAGGGTTTCGGGTTTAGGGTTTAGGGTTTCGGGTTTAGGGTTTCGGGTTTAGGGTGTCGGGTTTCGGGTTTAGGGTTTAGGGTTTCGGGTTTAGGGTTTAGGGTTTCGGGTTTAGGGTTTCGGGTTTAGGGTTTAGGGGTTTCGGGTTTAGGGTTTAGGGTTTCGGGTTTAGGGTTTAGGGTTTCGGGTTTAGGGTTTAGGGTTTCGGGTTTCGGTTTCGGGTTTAGGGTTTCGGGTTTAGGGTTTAGGGTTGGGTTTAGGGTTTCGGGTTTAGGATTTCGGGTTTAGGGTTAAGGGTTTAGGGTTTCGGGTTTAGGGTTTCGGGTTTTGGGTTTTGGATTTTGGGTTTAGCGTTTCGGGTTTCGTGTTTAGGGTTTAGGGTTTCGGGTTTAGGGTTTCGGGTTTAGGGTTTCGGGTTTATTGTTTAGGGTTTCGGGTTTAGGGTGTAGGGTTTCGGGTTTCGGGGTCTTGTGTGTTTTGCCATTGGGGAGGCGTACTCTTTTTGGAGATTTGCTTGGGCTCTTTCGTGGTTTGGGCTTTGTTATGGGCATCTTCGGAGGCTTGGGTTCTGGCAGTACAACCTACCGAAACCGAAACCTGAAACCCTAAACCTCAGGATGTTGTTAGAGTGGAAGTTCCAGCGGCAAGCAGCCTTGTTCAAGGCAGGCCTTCAGGATTGCTGTTTCGGGTTTAGGGTTTAGGGTTTGGGGTTTAGGGTTTAGGGTTTAGGGTTTAGGGTGAGTGCCCGGCATCTTTTTGGGGTTTAGGGTTCTTAGGGCTGAGGGCTTCAAACCGTTTAACTGCCCTCAACCGTGCAGGATGTTACAGGTAGTCAAGCGCACGACTTGACTACGGTGCTTGGCTTCTGTCTGGTCTAGGGTTTAGGGTTTAGGGTTTAGGGTTTAGGGTTTAGGGTTTAGGGTTTAGGGTTTAGGGTTTAGGGTTTAGGGTTTAGGATGAGTGCCCTCGCCATCGTATTAACAATGGCACCAGCATCGGTTTGGTGGTCAGGGCTTCCTTGCAGTACCTTCGTTCGCAGGACGAACAAGATCATGCTGAGAAGGATCCTTCTATGTTTCGTTGCGGTGTTGAGACAAGTGTTTGTTGCAGTGGAGCAACCAGCGTCATCCACAGTTCCACAAGTGCCTCATTTGAAGCTGCTGGCAGGCGTCCTTAAGAAACCTTAAACCCTTGACCCTTGACCCTAAACCCTAGACCCCAACCCCTCCAAGCCCTGAAGCCCATTGAGGTGCAGGTTTTTAGGGTTTCGGGTTGCCCCAAACCCTATACCCTCAGCCCAAACCCCAAACCCCAAAGCCTAAACCCCAAACCCCAAACCCTAAACCCTTAAACCCTCAGCCCCAAACCCTAAACTCTTAAACCCTAAGCCCAAGACCCTAAACCCTCAAACCCTAAGCCCTCAAACCCTAAGTTCTAAACCCTCAACCCTCAACCCTCAACCCTCAAGCCCTAAACCTCATAAACCCTAAACCCTAAACCGCAAGCCCTCAAACCCTAAACCCCTAAGCCACTCTGAGGCTGGACTTGGGACCCTCAGTGCGACTCAGCCACCAGCGCTTCGCGACTTGGTTGGCACATGTCGCGCGCAGGCGCCTTAAGGGTTTTGGGGTTTCGGGTTTAGGGTTTAGGGTTTAGGGTTTCGGGTTTAGGGTTTAGGGTTTAGGGTTTAGGTCGAGGGTCTAGGGTCTAGGGATAGTTGGGTTTAGGGTTTAGGGTTTGGGGTTGTGGGGTTTAGGGTTCAGGCCTCGGGGTTGAGGGTTGTGGGGTTCAGTTGGGGTTTAGGGTTCGGGCTTTAGGTTTTGCGGGGTGTTTCTGGGTTTTGGGGTGTGAGGGCTTCGGTTCAGGGACTAGGCTTTGGAGTTTAGGATTTGGGGGTTTGGGGCGGAGGGATTCCGGGCGGAGAGACTCAGGGCTCAAGGATTCAGGGCTTAGAGTTTAGGGGCCTTGAGGGTGTTCAGGCTTGGGATTAAGGGGGTTTGGGGTTTAGGGTTTAGGGTTTAGGGTTTGGGGTTTAGGGGCCTCAGGGCTTAGAGCGTTTAGGGGGTTTAGGGTTCTTGGCGGGGTGCGGGTTTACTTGCAAACGTCATAGAGCTACAGGTTTTGGAGGGCGGACCCGAAACCCTAAACCCTAAAACCCTAAAACCCTACAACCCTAACACCCTAAACCCAAAACCCTAAACCCTAAACCCTAAACCCTAAACGCTAAACTTTTAAACCCTAAACCCTAGCTCAGTCTGTGCCGCCGGAAGGCGAAGCCCCAAAATTGCCGGCTCTCAGCAACTTCTCCAAGAAGCACCGCAAAACCCCAAGCCCTTAAGCCCTTAAGCCCTAAGCCCAAAGCCCTGAGCCCTAAACCCGAAACCCTGAACCCCTAATCCAAGAGCCAAAAGCCACAAGCCAAAAACCCTAAACCCTAAACCCTCAAACCCTAAAACCCTAACACCCTAAACCCTAAACCCTAAACCCCAAAAGGGGCTCCGGCGGCCGAACGCCAAAAACCGAGGTCCACTTCGATGCGGGGCAAGCAGAAAGCCTCACGAAGCGCCCTGGGCCGAAAGATGAGGGGTTTAGGGTTTAGGGTTTAGGGTTTAGGGTTTAGGGTTTAGGGTTTAGGGTTTTGGACCCTTGGGGATATAGACCCTCTGAAGAAGGTCCCTGTTTAAGAGAGCCAGAAGAGGGTTAAGAAGGGTTCCCTTTCAAGGGCCCCCCTTATCCTCCCTAGGACAGATGAGGGCCAGGTCTGGGAACGAGTTCTCGGGTGCGGTTTAGGGTTTAGGGTGTCGGGTTTAGGGGTTTAGGGCTTGGGGTTTAGGGTTTAGGGGTTTAGGGTTTAGGGTCTGGGGGTTTAGGGTTTCGGGTTTAGGGCTTGGGGGTTTAGGGTTTAGGGGTTTTATCGGGCTTGGGACTCGGAGGGTGTTCGGGTTTGAGGTTTTTTTAGTTTACATGTAAAACCTACGGGGGCTGGGGGGCGTTTCCCAAAAGAGGAGTACAAGAATGCCAGAATCCTCTTCTAGGAACCTGCGTCCAAAAGGGTACCCCCCCCCCCCCCCCCCCGTGAACGCTGAACCCTGAACCCTGAACCCTGAACCCAAGAACAAACTCAAGGTTTGGTGTTGAGGGGGTGGAGGACCTCATGAGCACCCTGTGCTTAACCCAAGGTGGCTGGCCTGCTTTGAGGCCCTCAAGGCGCTGTTTAGGGTTTAGAGTTTAGGGTTGTTTTTCTTTGGGTGGGAAGGGGGGGGAAGGGGGCGAGGAGGGTTTAGAGAGAAGGGCTTTCAAGGCCAACCCCTGACCTAAACCAAGCCCAAGACCCCAAACCCCAAACCCCAAACCCCAAACCCTAAACCCTAAACCCTAAACCCTAAACCCAAAACCCAAAACCCTAAGCCTCAAGCCGGTGTCACTTTCTAAACCCACAGTTTGGGATGTTGGTTGAGGGTTTAGGTTTAGGGTTTAGGCTAGTACGGATGATAATAGGGGGTACTATAATCCCATGAAGGACTGTTAGTATAAGGAGGAACATCTCACTAGGGGTTCCCCGTTTGGGGTTCCCATTAGGATCCTTTTAGTATCTAGGACCCAGAGTAGGCCCTTATTCCCTGTTTGGGGGGGTTCGGTTGAAAACGAGCTCCTTCAAACCAAAAGGGCACCCGGGTCTAGGTATACATATGATGCCCCGAAACAAGACTTCCAAGAAGAGAAGTAGACGACGTGGCAAAGGTCATTGAATGGTGACCGACGATGAATAATTTGAGAATCCCAGAAATCATTTTGGAAATCATCCAGGAGTTATGAAGATAACCTAAACCCTAAGCCCAAAGCCCGAAGCCCTAAACCCTAAATCCTAAACCCTAAATCCTAAACCCTAAAGCCTAAACCCTGAACTTCCGGATGTCCAAGATAGGCTCCTGAGGTTGGCTTTCTGTTTCCCATTTGTTGCGTGACTCGGTCAACGATCGGCTAGTTTAGGGCCTTAACACCCTGAAGCCCCCAAACCCGCCAAACCCCAAACACCCCTGAAAGCCCCAAAACCCTCAACCCTGAACCCTAAACTCTGAAACTCTGAGCCCTAAACCCTAAAACCCTAAACCCTTGACCCTAAATCCTAAACCCTAAACCCCAAACCCTAAACCCTAAACCCTAAGCCCTGAACCCTAAACCCTAAACCCTAAACGGGGGACCCCCATGGGCAGCCATTGGAGGCAGAGCGAGGCGCAGGTGCGGAAGAGGCCCAGCATGCTTGGTTTAGGGTTAGGGGTCAGGGTTTAGGGTTTAGGGTTTAGGGTTTAGGGTTTAGGGTTTAGGGTGTAGGGTGTAGGGGGTGTAGGGGGTGTAGGGTGTAGGGTTTAGGGTTTAGGGTTTAGGGTTCAGGGTTCAGGGTTCAGGGTTTAGGGTTTAAGGGTTTAGCGCCAGACAACCCAAATCTCTAAACCCCCTGACCACTCCCTAAA
The DNA here is from genome assembly GCA_905221605.1 of Symbiodinium natans. Classification (NCBI taxonomy): domain Eukaryota; class Dinophyceae; order Suessiales; family Symbiodiniaceae; genus Symbiodinium; species Symbiodinium natans. The sequence continues at coordinate 437,086 of CAJNDS010002267.1, read as the reverse complement.
CCCCCCGAAGCCCCTAAACCCTGGCCCTAAACCCTAAACCGTAAACCCCGCTCAGCTCGCCCTTCTTCTCGCCTCCGCCGGGGCTCGCTTCATCTTCGTGTCCGAGGTGCCCAACCCGCGCATGTCCATGAACCTCCCGAAACCGCTTTGCGAACAGCATCCTGCGGCGCATCTCCATGGCGGCAACGAGCCCCGGAAGCCCTGAAACTTGACCCTACGCCCTGAACCCCAAACTGCTAACAGACCTGAGAGGCAAAGCTAGGGTTTAGGGTTTAGGGTTCCAAGGGTTTAGGGTTTAGGGTTTGGGGTTTGGGGTTTGGGGGGCCGCGCTTGGAATCCTAAACCCCACAAGGCTCAGGTTTGACAGTTTTGGGGCGAGTGAGGTTTCGGGGCTTGGGGGTGCGAGGGTTTCAGGTTTAGGGCTCATGTAGAGTACCCTAAACCCTAAACCCGAAACCTAAACCCTACACCCTAAACCCTACACCCTAAACCCTAAACCCTAAACCCTAAACCCTAAACCCTAAACTCTCAACCCTCAACCCTAATCCCTAAACCCTAAACCCTAAACCCTAAACCCTAAACCCTAAGCCCTAAACCCTGAACCCTGAACCCTAAACCCTAAACCCTGAACCCTAAACCCAAAACCCTAAACCCTTGGGGCAAGGGAGGTCATTTCACGCCCTTCACTTTCCTACTTAGTAACTTGGTACTTCCGACTCAGAGATTTGCTATACTCCGGAGCTTATATGTGGCATTAAACGGACGCCTTTCCCTAAAGCCTAACATCTAAGCCCTAACCCTAAACCCTAAACCCTAAACCCTAAACCCTAAACCCTAAGCCCTAAACCCTAAACCCTAAACCCTAAACCCTAAACCCTAAACCCTAAACCCTAAACCCTAAACCCTAGACCCTTAACCCTGAACCCTAAACCCTAAACCCTAAACCCTCAGCCCTAAAGCCTTTACAGCGAAAGTCCGCAGGATGCAGCGGACAGCAAAGCCGCCTCGCCGAAGAGCGCGTACAACACGCGGAAGCGGACTTTCCTCTACCGCGCGGGCCTTGAGCCCCCAAACCCGTTTAGGGTTTAGGGTTTAGGGTTAGGGTTTTGGATTTAAGGTTTTTTTTCGGATACCCGGGTACCCCCTGGAACCCTAGACTCCCCCCACCCCTAGACTCCAATTCCCAACTGATCTGCCAAAACCCCCCCCACTCGACCCAAGAAGACCCTGGGGATCCCAACCCCCAACATTCCCGTCCAACAGAACTCCAGACTCCCTCCATACATTGGGCTGAGGGTTTCGGGTTTAGGGTTTAGGGTTAGGGTTTAGGCGCCCTAAACCCGAAGACCTCAGCCCTAAGCCCTAAACCCTAAAACCCCCAAGGTCGTTATTAGGGTTTAGGGTGAATGAACGGAATATTCTGTACATCAGTCCGGGCTCCCCAAGACCCCAAGGGCTCGGGTGTGCAGGGGACTACGGGCTCGAGGGTCTAGTTTGTCCAGTGTAGGCACCAGTGTAGGCCCCAGAGCCTCAACCCAAAGATGGAGGGTTGAGGGTTGAGGGCTGAGGGTTGAGGGTTTAGGGTTTAGGGCTTAGGGAACCCTAAACCCTAAACCCTAAACCCCTAACCCCTAAACCCTAAACCCTAAACCCTAAACCCTAAACCCCCAAACCCTAAACCCTAAACCTTAAACCCTAAACCCTAGACCCTAAACCTTGAGACCTCCAAGCCTTCCCACAACGTGATGCGCAGAGGGCCTGCGCGCTTCTTTTGGCCCAGCTCTCAATGTGGCTTGCTACCTTCATGTGAAGTCCAAACCACTCCCCTGCCAGAATACAGGGGCCTTCATCGTCAGAATAGGGTTTTGCTTACTAGTTAGAATAGGGTTTTGGGGGCAATTATCGTGCAAGTATATGAGGGAATGCCACTAGTAAATTATTCCGTGTTAAGGCGTCAGCTAAGGGGCCCCGGACCCGGTCGAAAGGTGGACTCGATGTGTAGAACCTCGACCCTGGGCCATACGACCCTGCAAAGACCCCTCATCCCTAGATCCCCCCAACCCTACACCTAAACCCTAAACCCTAAACCCTAAACCCTAAACCCTAAACCCTAAACCCTAAACCCTAAACCCTAAACCTTCAACCCCGAAACCCCGAAACCCCCGAAACCCCAAAGCCCCCTGCCATGTCTCTGGATGGCAAGCGCGTCGTTTTCACGGGCGCGCTGAGCATCACGCGCAAGGAGGCGACCAAGCTGGCCTCCCAAGCAGGCCCCCGCCTTGGTTGAGCTTAGTTTAGGGTTTAGGGTTTAGGGTTTAGGGTTTAGGGGTTAGGGGTTTCGGGTTTAAGGTTTGGGGTTTGGAGTTAAGGGTTTGGGGTTTAGGGTTTTGTGGTTTGGGGTTTCGGGTTTCGGGTTTCGGGTTTAGGGTTTAGGGTTTGGGGTTTAGGGTTGGGGGTTGGGGGTTGTAGTTTGTAGGGATGAGTGTTGAAGCATTGTGTATTGGTTCAGTTGTCATTCGTTCTTCCTTTCGTTATCTTTACCACTATCATCGGAAGCCCGCTGAGAGCTTTTCCTGGTTCCTGCGTCGGTTCGCTGTAGGGTGGGGACGATCAAGGCACATAAGGCCTCAGGCTATATGAAATAGGGTTTAAAATTGCTGTTATTGGTGAGTGTATTGTAAGGTTTCTTTTTCACATTTGTGATTGTATATGTTGGGTGTTTTTTGCTTCGGAGACTCCGGGGTACAAGGACGAACAACCCTACTTCATGTGCTTCAGGACTTTGGTGGCGTCTAGGAAACTGGGCTCCAGGTCTCGGATCTCGTCTGATGTTATGGAGGCTTGCAGGGCTTCGTCATAAGACCCTGCCTACCCTCCACGACAAACCTGGTTAGGTAGGCCCTTGGGACATTTTATATGTTCCCTTATTTGGGTTTAAGAGCATCATATTCAGGAATATTTTTCAGAGGGTTTTAGGGGCCATCCTAGCCTAGTTAGCTTGCTCTGGCAGGTGCCAAGGTGACCGGAAGCATCTCGAAAAGTACGGACATCATCGCGGCTTGTCAGACTCTGAACCCCTGAACCCGAGCCCGAAGCCCCAAAGCTCAAGCATGTCCCCGTGCCCGGAGTTATGCGACCAGTGAGGTTAGGGTTTAGGGTTTAGGGTTTGGGGTTTAGGGTTTAGGGTTTAGGGTTCAGGGTTTGGGGTTTAGGGTTTAGGGTTCTTGTGGGTTCAGGGCTTTCGAAGACCTAGAGCCAAAGCTCAACTCTCGGGCTCTTGAACCCTCAGAACTCTGAAGCCTTTGGGGCCCTGAGTCCTGAAATCGCGGTGAACTCTGAAGCCTTTCACCCTAACCCCCTGAACCCTAAACCCCTAAACCCCTAAACCCCTAAACCCCTAAACCCCTAAACCCTAAACCCCTAAACCCCTAAACCCCTAAACCCCTAAACCCTAAACCCTAAACCCTAAACCCTAAACCCTAAACCCAAAACCCTAAACCCTAAACCCTAAACCCTAAACCCTAAACCCTAAACCCTAAACCCTAAACCCTTGCCGGTGTGACCCGAGGTTGCAGCGAACGAACTGGCGAAAACCGCCAAAGTCTTGGCTGCAAAGGCGTATGGCACGGAAATCTGGTCCGAGAAGGCAGCTCCATGCACGTCCTGTTCCCTGAAGCCGGAAGCAACCATGCACCCGACAGTGAATCCCACACAAGCCTCTACGCAGCTAAGCGCAAAAACATTCCCAGGAATGGGATCAAAAGATCATCTTTCCCTCTGTGTCACTATGCAAAGTAGCGCCTACTGTCGTAAACTGCGGAGCTCTGCCAGAGCCATACGCTGAGGGTACCCCAAGCAGGGCCAGAATTTAAACCCCCCCCACATACATATAAGGTCCTTCGCGTGGTTTTTTCTTACAGTGTCCTAGTAGGATCTCACAAGAAGGAGAGTTTGGAGAGGAACGGCGGGGGGTTTGGGGGTTAGGGTTCAGGATTGAGGGTTTAGGGTTTTAGGGTTTTAGGGTTTACGACTTAGGGTTTAGGGTTTAGGGTTACTTCCGAAAGCCACACTGACGCCTTGTAAGTACATGGTCAACTGAGACCTGTTATGACCCGGCCCCTGGTATTTCGAGTATCCGAAATCAATACACCCAACACGCCAACCCTTAACACCATTTCCGGGCATGTTGCAGGACTTTTGTTGAGTTTAGAGTTTAGAGTTTAGGGTTTAGGGTTTAGGGTTTAGGGTTTAGGGTAATGTCCTCTGCCGAGCATTGACACCCCCTCCCCCCTCCCCGCCCCCTCATCGCAGCAACATCTGTTTCTAGCCCACGGAGGCGCTAAAGAACACCTATGGCTTGACAGCTCTTGGATCCATCCGGTGGGTTCAGGGTTCAGGGTTCAGGGTTTAGGGTTTAGGGTTTAGGGTTTAGGGTTTAGGGTTCAGGGTTCAGGGTTTAGGGTGCAGACCCGGCCCTTCAGCGCCAGGACTTTGACAAGGCCCTCAAGGCCAAGCCCAAGGCAAAGGCCAAAGCGAAGGCGCCCGGTGGGGTATGGCCGCGTTTCGCACCACAATCCCTCCCACTACGATTGAACACCTCCGACCCCTACATAACATGTTTCCATCTTCGAATATCCTGTCATATATCAGAAGGCGCTGTCGTGCAGAGGGCTTCTGCAGCTTGACTTGGCAATGGCCACCCAGCAACAAAGCACAAGGTGAACACTTCAATATATATATATATATAGAAGAGGACGTATAAACACATTGCATTGCATAAATATAAAAATGCAAATATACAAAGGGACAGGCACAAAAGTGCTTAAATATCTAAAAAGACAAGTTGCACATATACAAATTTCTAAGTATAGAATTATCTTAATACAAGTATTGAAATATAGAAGTAAATACATACAACATTTAGACATATATGAATGTGTAAAGACACAAACGTATGAATATCTAAATAAATGAACAAGTTCAAATACAGTCTCTATACGTATATACATGTGTATGCGCATATCTATATATATATATATATATATATATGCATGCATATATATATAAATATTTTTTTTTCTCTCTCTCTCTCTATATATGTATATGTAGCCCGCTGGAGGCAGACCAACCTGCACCGGTGCACTTGAGCATTGCTGCCCTTTCCCTTTCCCCTTGCTGTGTACCCCAAGGGTTTAGGAAGTTTCGGGTTTAGGGTTTAGGGTTTAGGCCTCTCCTGTTTGTAGCTGTTAGAAGTGCAAGTGTCACGTCGGGTGCCTGGCGATTGCTAGAAAGACTCAGCTATACGGTTTTTGGGAAAATAAAGCGACAGGTCCATACTTGCAAGGGTTTAGGGTTTGGGGTTCAGGGTTTAGGGTTTAGGGGTTTCGACATGTCCATGCGTACAAGGGCTCGCTGCCACAAGTGTCTAAAAGCACGGGCTCTCAATCGAGGGTCTACTCGCAGGTTCATGGGCACTGAAAACCTGAACTATTGCTGTACTTATACGCCCCCCCAAGTCCCCTAAGTAGGTTACAAGTAGACCTTTAATTGGGGTAGAAGTACGTAAACCCTCACTCAAACCTAAACCCTATAATTGGGGGTACAAGTACCCCTGAACCTCCCAGCCAAGATTTCGCCTCATGTTCTGGGGTTGACTCGTGTTCGCGCAGGGCTTCCCGGGGCCACTGGCTTGAGGGTGTTAGGCTTGAGGGTGTTAGGGTTGAGGGTTTAGGGTTTAGGGTTGAGGGCTTAGGGCTTTTGGTTTAGGGCTTAGGCTGATGCGGGGTGCATGTGCTTCGTGTCTTGGCTCCGGGGCTTGATTGTTGGCTTTGAAGGCCCAAGCCCTCGCGCCCAAGCCCCAAACAAAAACCTAAAACCCTGAGCCCTTCACCCTGAGCACCCGAAACTAAAACCCCAAACTCCCGCAAAACTTGCCCCCTGCCCCTGACCCCTGCCCCCACCCTACCCAACTACACTCAACCCTAAACCCTAAACCCTAAACCCTAAACCCTAAACCCTAAACCCTAAACCCTAAACCCTAAACCCTAAACCCTAAACCCTAAACCCCAAAGATGCCTTCCCAACGAGCCGGGCGAAGGCGAAGGCAAGAGGCGCACCAAAGGCCAAGACAGTGCCGCCGGTGAAGAGCCAGCATCTGCTTCGTGGCAAGGGCTTGGGGGTTTGGGGTTTAGGGTTTAGGGTTTCGGGTTTAGGGTTTAGGGTTTAGGGCTTGGGGGTTTGGGGTTTGGAGCCCTCTTCGTTTGAGGGTTTGGAGCACTCATCGTTTGAGGGTTTGGAGCCCTCATCGTTTGAGGGTCTTGGGCAGAGTTGGGGTTGAGGGTTTTCGGGTGTAGGGTTCTTTTTAGGGAGTGGGGGGGTTTTAGAGCTTGCGGGGTGGGTTCAGGGTTTTAGCTTTAGGGGGCTTCGTGGGCTTTAATTTGGCGTGTTTGGAGTTCAGCGTTTTCGGGTTTCGGGCGTACGTACTGCAAGGGGATTGGGGGATTTGGGGTTGGCTCACGGACTTCAGCTTGCAGAAAAGGTTCCACGCGTCTTGGTGAGTTTGCGGAATCGGGGGAGCAGTTTATGTGCCACCGTGGCCATGTTTCAACATGTTGATCGCTTTGGGTCCTAGCCCAAAATCCTAAACCCTAAACCCTAAAGCCTAAACCCTAAACCCTAAACCCTAAACCCTAAACCCTAAACCCTAAACCCTAAACCCCAAACCCTAAACCCTAAACCCTAAACCTAAACCCTAAACCCAAAACCCTACCCTTTTGAGCCTTGCGTGTCGTGGGGGTCAGTTGTCGTGGCTCAGCTGTGGGTCAACTCAGGGTTTGAATTCTCAGGGTTCAGGAGATTTTGGGGCTCCAGGGGGGTTTAGGGTTTAGGGTTTAGGGTTTAGGACGACTCGGGCTTTGGAGCTGCGGATCCCGGAATGTTCTTGGTCCTGCCTCAGGTTTCTGGACCACGCCAAGAAGAAGGAGTTTGACAAGGTCATGAAGCTTGTGAAGGAGAATCCCGGCTATGCGACCTGACTTCAGGGAGTGGCCCGAACCCCCCCCCCTAAACCCGGGTTTAGGGTTTAGGGTTTCGGGTTGAGGGTTGAGGGTCTAGGCTTCGCCTTAAACTGACCCTAAAGGACCCTAAGCCCTAAACCCCAAGCCCTAAGCATGTTCCCTAGATCGTAACTCAGAATATGGCTTCTTAATGAAAACCCAAAACCCTAGACCCGAAAACCCTGAACCCTAAAACCCTAAACCCTAAACCCCCGATCCTAAACCTTAAGCCCTAAGCCCTAAGCCCTAAACCCTAAACCCTAAACCCTAAACCCTAAACCCTAAACCATAAACCATATAGCAGCAACGCTGTAACCTCCGAGGTCAACGTCCAGCCTGCTGGCCGCTGGACGGCCTTACACCAGGCCGCAGAGGCGCCAAACACACGCTACACGAGTCCCGAAGCCCTAAACCCTAAACCCTAAACCCCAAACCCTAAACCCTAAACCCTAAACCCTAAACCCTAGGATAGCCTAAAACGCCACGCCCTGCACCCGAAAGCCCCAGGCCTTGCACCCGAAGCCCTAAATCGAGGCGGGCGACAAGAAGGTCGTGAAGTTTCTTCTGGAGCAGAAGGCGTTGTTCGGCTGTTAAGGATTCAGGGCTGTTGGGCTTCAGGGTTTCAGGTTTGGGTTTAGGGCTTGAGGGTTTCGGGTTTGGTTTTCAGGGTTCAGGGTTTAGTGTTTAGGGATCAAACTCGCGCTGCGGGGCCTGGTACCACTACCTTGATTGCTCCAGGCATTCCTGCTATCAACCACAGCAACATGCCATGATGCGACTTGGGGGTCAGTGTGGAAGGAGGGAATGACGCACCCTATAAAATCCCTTACAAGGTCATATCCTGGACCCTGAGCCCTAAACCCTAGACCCTAAACCCTAAACCCTAATTCCCCGACTCCCAGGAAGCATAGGCAACATTCATAGATCCGCCCTACCGCTTAAGTTCGAGCTGGAGGTCGGGGTTTAGGGTTTAGGGTTTAGGGTTTAGGGTTTAGGGTTCAGGGTTTAGGGTTTAGGGTTTAGAGTTTAGGGTTCTAGGTTTAGGGGTGTCGAGCTCAGGGTTCACGCTGGCAGGCGGACGTCACTCTCCAGACCAACGATGGACAGCGGCCCATCGACATCGCCAAAGCCAGCGTGAAGGATCTGCTCAAGGCCCTAAGCCCTAAGCCCTAAGCCCGAAGCCCTAAGGCCTAAGGCCTAAGCCCTAAGCCCTCAGCCCTCAGCCCTCAGCCCTCAGCCCTAAGCCCTAAGCCCTCAGCCCTCAGCCCTAAGCCCTCAGCCCCAAGCCCTAAGACCTAAGCCTAAACCCCAAACCCTCTTGAAACCCTGAGAAGTCTAAACCCCTCTGCAACCTTCAACGCCCAAGCCCGAGACCACCAAGCCCAAACCCCTATACCCTGCCTAAAAACCCACCCATCCCAAAACCCTAAGCCCTTTTCAAGACCCCAAAATTGACCCCAACCCCTCCTAAGCCCCCCCTTATTCCTACATCTTACAACCCGCAACCCTAAACCACAAACCCCCTTGAGCCCTAAGCCCTAAGCCCTGAGCCCTCAGCCCTCAGCCCTAAGCCCTAAGCCCTAAGCGATAAGCCCTAAGCCCTAAGCCCTAAGCCCTAAGCCCTAAGCCCTAAGCCCTAAGCCCTAAGCCCTAAGCCCTAAGCCCCAAGCCCTAAGCCCTAAACCCTAACCCCTCTCAAGCCCTAGGCCCCAAACCGCCCAAAGTCCCTCAACTCGGCCCAGTTGCCGGTGAAGCGGAAAGCCGCCGCCATCGACACGTCGAAAGGCCCAAGGCCACACCCTGAAGTTTCTTGCTTTTTTTCAACTGTATATATATATATATGTATATATATATATATGTATATGTATATATATATATATGTGTACATAAATGCATATATATATATATATATATATTTTTTTTTTTGGGGGGGGGAGGTGTTAGGGTTTGCGGTTAACGGTTTCGGGTTTAAGGTGTAGGGTTTAGGTTTTAGGCCTTTAGGGATTTCGGGCTTTCGGGCTTAGGGTTTGACCCAAACAACTCACACCCCGCACCCGAAAAAGGCCCAAGCACTCTGCCCCTCATGCGGTGCCAGGCTGCATCTTTTCGAGCCCATGTCGGCCATCGAGCTTGCAGCTGCTTGGGTTTAGGGTTTAGGGTTTAGGGGTTTAGGGTTTAGGGTTTAGGGTTTAGGGTTTAGGGATTAGGGATTAGGGTTTAGGGAGGTTTAGGGCTGTTTTGTACCCTCACTCGCTGAAGGACATCATAAAGACTTCAGGGTTATTCTCCGGGGCTAGGGCTTGGGGCTGAGGGTTTGGGTAGGCTGTCGGAATCGGGGCAAAGGCTTCTTAGGGTTTAGGCTTGGGGGCTTGGGGCTTCCTAAACCCTAAACCCTAAACCCTAAACCCTAAACCCTGAACCCTAAACCCTAAACCCTAAACCCTAAACCCTAAACCCTAAACCCTAAACCCTAAACCCTAAACCCTTAACCCTTAACCCTTAACCTTATTTAGCTTCAGGGCTTTGGGTTTACGGCTCGACGTTTGGTTCATGGCATGTATGTGTCTTAAGCATTGCCAATCCTTGCGGGGGGGCGGGGGGGGATCCGTGCTTCACCTCTCCTCCCACTTATGGGCCTGAACAACCTTAAGCTTTGAACCTTAAATCGTAAAACCTTCAACCCAATGTGACAGTGGATCGTGAGCTGAGTATGCTGGTGATGGCCGAGGTTCAGGTGTCTTGAGACGAATAGCCTTTTTTTTGTACTCGCGATTGTACTTGTATGCTTGATGGAGATTCCTTGCTTAGAGGCATTCGTTTCCTCAACCTTAAACCTTAAACCTGAAACCTTAAACCCTGAACACCCTAAACTCTAAACCCTAAACCCCAAACCCGAAACTCTAAACCCTAAACCCTAAACCCTAAACCCTAAACCCTAAACCCTAAACCCCAAACCTAAACCCTAAACCCTAAACCCTAAACCCTAAACCCTAAACCCTAAACCCTAAACCCTAAACCCTAGACCCTAGACCCTAGACCCTAAACCCTAAACCCTAAACCCTAAACCCTAAACCCTAAACCCTAAACCCTAAACCCTAAACCCTGCGTGCTTCGCCAGTTCAGGAGACGCAAGGTGGATGGATGGCCGGCGACGAGGAGGTTTTCTGCGAGGAAGGCAACTGTTCGCCTGAATCTCTGTGGTTTAGGGTTTAGGGTTTAGGGTTTTTGGCCTACGCCCCTTGACAGTTCAGGGTGTTAGGCCTAGGCCCCTTGACAGTCTAACACTCTGTTGGGGGAATATCACTGCACACATTTTGCGCTTGCAGCTCTCAGAATCAGCATCGCAATGTTGACTATAAGAATGATCAGAGGAATGATCTTGCATTGTATTATGTGACGGTTTACGAAGATGGGTGACCCCTAATCTGGACCCCCAAATAGTAGGATTCCGTTATCATAAGGACCCCAATAAGGTACCCCTAAGTTGGGGAACCCCCATGTGGTCATTTCTATATTTATCCACACATACGTACATCTGCAAATGCAACCCTGAGCCCTAAACCCTAAACCCTAAACCCTAAACTCGAAACTCGCAACTCGAAACCCTAAACCCTAAACCGTAAACCCTAAACCCTAAACCCTAAACCCGAAACCCTAAACCCTAAACCCTAAACACTAACCCCCCCATCCCCCCAACCCCTTGCCGCTGCCAAAGGCGTACAGCACCTCGACATGAAGACAGCTCCGGCGGAAGCCAAGGCTCTGGCGCAGGACAGGGGTTTAGGGTTTAGGGTTTAGGGTTTAGGGTTTAGGGTTTAGGGTTTAGGGTTTGGGGTTTAGGGTTTAGTGTTTAGGGAATTTTGAGGGACCTACATCAGAGGCCTTCCTCCTCAAACCATCAGGGCAATACGACAGCAAACAGAGATGCTAAGCCGGAAACCCACACCCTAACCCGAAACCCGAAACCCTATATAAACCCTAAACCCTAAACCCTAAACCCTAAACCCCAAACCCTAAACCCTAAACCCTAAACCCTAAACCCTAAACCCTAAACCCTAAACCCTAAACCCTAAACCCCCTAAACCCTAAACCCCCTAAACCCTAAACCCTAAACCCTAACCCGAAACCCTAAACCCTAAACCTCAAAGCTTCAAGCCCCAAGTTGGGCCCATCATCTAGGTCCGCCTCTACGCGTCTTGAGCTCCAGGGTTGTATTGGGCAGCTCTCCCATCCTAGGAACGCCAACGAGACAGATGTGTACATATGATACTGTAGGGTTTAGGGTTCAGGGTTTAGGGTTCAGGGCTGAGGGCTTAGGGCATGTTGGCAAGTAGGCTGCAGGAATGGTGCTACGAACCCCAATACCCCATTCTCCCCATTCTTGTTGAGAACGACTATGGGAGATCCTTTGATTTCCTTGGTTCGTGGGGAACGCCCTCCCTAAACCCTAAACCCTAAACCCTAAACCCTAAACCCTAAACCCTAAACCCTAAACCCTAAACCCTAAACCCTAAACCCTAAACCCTAAACCCTAAACCCTAAACCCTACACCCTAAACCCTTAACCCTAAACCCTCAACCCTCAACCCCGAACCAAAACCCCACGAGGAGCTCCACAAGGCAGTGAAGGGAGCAGTCCTCCCCGCTGGGGAGTCGGACGTTGAAGCTATGGCCCCCCGCCTGCAGGTATGTGGCTGAGCTTGGTACGAAGGGTTTAGGGTTTAGGGTTTCGGGTTTAGGGTTTGGGGTTTAGGGTTTAGGGTTTAGGGTTTAGGGTTTAGGGTTTAGGGGCACAAAGGCGACACAAACAGAAGGAGCCCATTGTTGGGGTACAGGGGGCGGCCTATAAGGGGGATTCTGGGAAACCCTGTTTGATCCTGTTTGCAGAATCCTCACGTTTTTGCGGTGTTTTGGGCCCCTAGGGCCGGATTTCGGGGGTTAAGCTTTAAACCTCAAAGCCCTCAATCCCTGGACCCTAAACCCCAAACCCCAAACCCCAAACCCCAAACCCCAAACCCCAAACCCTGAACCCTAAACCCTAAACCCTAAACCCTAAACCCTAAACCCTAAACCCTAAACCCTAAACCCTAAACCCTAAACCCTAAACCCTAAACCCCCCCACTTTTGCGAGGTGGTGGTGATCTCCAACGCTGGCGACTGCACGGCCTCGGAAGCCATCCTGCAGCCCCTTGGACGCAGCCGCTTCGTTGGGTTTTTGGGGTAGGGTTTAGGGTTTAGGGTTTAGGGTTTAGGGTTTAGGGTTTAGGGTTTAGGGTTTAGGGTTTAGGGTTTAGGGTTTAGGGTTTAGGGTTTAGGGTTCAGGGTTTAGGGTTTAGGGCAGTTGCACGGTGTCTTAGTATGGTACCTTACCTCCTTTACAGGGTTCTGAAGTATGGGCCATTGGGTTTTTATGGGATATGGAAGAGGCATGCTGTATAAGTGGGCCTAGACTAAGGGACCATGTAGCTACCCTCAGAGAGTTTCTGGGTTATGGGTTTAGGGGTTTAGGGGTTTAGGGTTCAACATGACGTGTTTAGCGCTTAGAGGTTTTTCGGGCTTTGGGGTTTCGGTTGAGTGCTTCGAACCCTAAACCCTAAACCCTAAACCCTCAACCCTAAACCCTAAACCCTAAACCCTAAACCCTAAACCCTAAACCCTACAGCCTTGGAAACGTCGATGCCACCTCTTGGGGTTTAGGGTTTGTGGGATCAAGGGTCGAGGATTCATGGGTTGGCAGGCTCAGGGTTCGGTTCAGTGTTTGGTCCCGGGACAAGGGCTTGCGTGATGGTTTCAAGATGTGGGGGTTTAGGGTTTAGGGTTTAGGGTTTAGGGTTTAGGGTTTAGGGTTTAGGGTTTAGGGTTTAGGCTTTGGCGTTTTGTGTTTAGGGTTTGGGTTCGGCGCTTTTGGCTTTCACTCAAACCCTCAGCTCCATGCGATGAGGTGCCAGTTTCCTTAGGCCTGGACGTTGCGCACGAAGCACTTCAGAACCCAAACCATAAATAATCCCGAAACCCTAAACCCTAAACCCTAAACCCTAAACCCTAAACCCCAAACCTCAAACCCTAAACCCGAAACCCTAAACCCTAAACCCCTACCATCCCAAGCCCTTCGCCCACAGGGCCCTTGCAGTCCTCGAAGAGGCAGATGGCGAGGACTTGCATGCACAGGCTGCCCTCCCAGTGTTTCCTAGCAATGGGGAGGTTTAGGGTTTGGGGTTTGGGGTGTAGGGTTTGGGGTTCAGGCGTTTCGGGTTTAGTGGTTGAGGTTCCGCAAGAATAGTGGCGTTGGGGTTCAACTTCCTGCGGAGGCGGCGGCGGAGGAAGTGGACTTCAACGACAAGGAGGAGTTTTGCAAGGACCACCCTGATGAGGACACCCCTGCTTGGGTTCTTGAGAAAACCACTCGGGCATGAGGCGAGAACCCTGGCAAATCTACAAAGAGGCGTAGGGCGCTTCTCAACGACGCGTTTGTCTAATGACCATGAAGCACAGCCCCAGCAAACAGCCCAGACCCTAAACCCTAAAGCCCCTGATGACCGTAAACCCCAAGACCCGCAAAACTCCCAACTGTTGAGGTGGTGTTGGGTTCGGGCCTGGGCCCAGCCTCATATGCCCTGAACGTTCTGGTTCTGAGCAGTTTAGGGTTTAGGGTTTAGGGTTTAGGGTTTAGGATCACCTAGGACATCTTGGGGATTCCATCATCGGTTCCTACTGGCATGCCCAAAGAAGACCCCTACACCTCATGCCCGAACGCGGCACCCTGGCACCGAGGGTTTCTTTGGGGCGCCTTAACTTCCGCTTAAACAATGGAGTGGTTTAGGGTTTAGGGTTTAGGGTTTAGGGTTTAGGGTTTAGGGTTTAGGGTTTAGGGCTTAGGGCTTAGGGCTTAGGGCTTAGGGCTTAGGGCTTAGGGCTTAGGGTCTACTTGTCTACTTCGCTTTCGAAGTTTGGGGATGTTTATTTGTGGACCCCCAAACCTCAAACCCTAAACCTAAACCCTAAACTTCTAACCCTAAACCCCAAACTTCGCTGCGCGGAGGACGAGGAGGAGGAGGAAGAGGACGAACACTCCGAGAAGATCAAGAGCCTTTGTGAGAATCGTCATGTCCATCTGGGAGCTCAGGGACAAGCATAGCATATGTTGAGGGCTCGTGAAAGCGTAGGGTTTAGGGTTTAGAGGGCTTAGGGTATCGGGGTGTACGGTTTAGTGTTGAGGGTTTAGGGGCATACGTGAAGGCTTATGAGGGTTCAGGGTGTACCCTTGAACGCAAAGCCCTAAAACCTTCAACGCCCTACGCCCTCAAACCCTCAAACCCTCAAACCCTCAAACCCTCAAACCCTCAAACCCTAAACCCTAAACCCTAAACCCTAAACCCTAAACCCTAAACCCTAAACCCTAAACCCTAAACCCTAAGCCCTAAACCCTAACCCCTAACCCCAAACCCTAAACCCTAAACCCTAGATGCTAAACCCTAAGCCCCAAACCCCAGACCCCAGACCCAGAAGGATGGTCGGAGCACCAGGACACACAAGCTGTAAGCCTCACGGCTCTCTCCTACAAGTCCGTGTTGCTCTCTTGCCCTTCAACCCTAAGACCTATCTAATATAGTGGTCGGAGTAATTACAATAGGGTTGAGGGTTTAGGGTTTAGGGTTTAGGGTTTAGGGTCGGAATACTTACTAGCATTTTTCCCTTAGGGTTCCTTGATAATCTTACTATAAGAACCTTCAACACCCCATTCCAATTACTACGGCCCCTATGTTAGGTAGGTTTTTGTGTGTTTATACGTGACCCTATATATAAACATTTTTCAGAGGGCTTAAAGGCCAACCCTAAGACCGAATGAAAGCTAAACCCGAAACGCTGTGAGCATAAACGGACCTTCTTCGAGGTCGCTGGCCAGAACCCGAAGACCTACACCCTAAACCCTAAGCGCAGCGAAAGAGTACCCGCGCGCCCTCCCCCCGCAACCACCAACTAACATTCGGGCAGAGATGCGCACAGGCGATACCCTCCCTAAACCCCAAACCGTGAACAAACCCCAACCCCTACAACCCTAAACCCAAAACCCCAACACCCCAAAACTACACCCTAAACCTTGGGGCGCCTTGCTGTCCTGTGGCACTACATGTTGTGCGCCCGGCGGACAGGCCCACAGTAAAGATGGCTCATTTCGGGTTATATAGGGTTTAGGTACACCCTAAACCTTGCTAAGCCGTCACGACGAAATACCAGGAAATTGTACGTGGTATCATTCTGAGTTTACCAAGTTAGTGATCTAAACAGCGAACAAGCCGATTTTAAAGTACACGTTTCATTGACAAAGTTTCGTTAAACATGCTTTGTTGATAACGTTTCGTTGAAAACGTTCCATTGAAATATTTACTCGGACCCAAGTCCTATACAGTTTGCTATCAACCCTAGACCCAAGCCTCCTGAACAGCAGTTTGTTTATGTATATGAGGAGGGATGAAGAGGCTCAAAGCCTCTTTCAGCCTCTTCGCTGCCTCCTGACACGCAATTTGTTTGACCTGGATGAAGAGGCACAAAAGCCCGTTTCAGCTTCTTGAGAGCCTCCTGGAAAGCAATCTGTTCGGCTGATGTGAGGAGGATAAAGAAGCTCAAAGCCTTTCAGCTTCTTGAGATGAAAAAGATGCACGCGTCCGCCTTGCGGGACTCTATCGCAGCCGCAGCCTCTTGGCTCTCGTGCTATCATGCGCAAGTACATAGGTGCCGCCCCTGTATAGTTTTCATGCTGCAAAGCTATCGCATCTAACTAAGGACAGTGTTGGAGATGTGCCCTCGTCGTCTGCGCAACATTGGAAGAAGAAGAAGCGACATCCTGTGCAACTGCTAGAGCCTGTCACACTCCTTCCTCAGTAGCTTTGCGCGTGGCTCTTCGCCATGCTGCTTTGCAATTGGCGCTGCCTGCTGATCTGCAGCTAGCGCTGCGTTGGCGCAACGTGGGTTTCATGCCACGCCCTTGGCGCTCACCGGTGCTTTCTTTTGCATACATGCTCCTGGCGGTTTACAGGTTCGTTGCTTTCTGGCGCAGGAACCCACGTGCTTCGTGGCCACACACGTGCCAAAGTGGTGCACGTACTGCCCAGGGCGCCCCGCGCAATTTTGGTATGGATTTCTAGAGGCTTCTCCCGAGAAGGAATTTATTCTACGCGTGTTGAAGGGGATCGACAAGGCTCAAAGCCCGTCTGAGCCTCTCCAGCCCATGTGTCTTTTGTGCTAAGAGAAACCTGAAAGCCTTTCCAAGGCTCCCTTACTGGAGCATCTCCAGGCTTGTGCCGTGATGAAATTTGAGGTTTTCGACTTTATCCAGAATCAAGACAAACCAGGAGTGTTTATTCATTTATTTGTTTATTATTTTTGTATTTCTCAATTTTTTCCGAATTGTCAAGGATTTCAAGTGCATCCCAATTCATTTTCATAAGTTTCCAAATGATAATATTGAAATCAAAAGCTAGCCATTTGAATTCTGGAGTTTCCAAGATTTCCAGAACTATCAGTCCAAATGGTTGCAAGCCCGAAAAGAATAACATTCACTCTAATATTCCCAATGTGTTTGTTGTTTGATTTGAAACCATCGTTTTATGACCCTGATGAAATATGAGGTGCTCAAAGAATCAGTTCAATCAAGACAGTCGACCCCATTTCGTAGAATTGAAATTCGGGCAAATGCGGAATATCAGACGCCGAAAATGTAGCAATCTTTACTGCAACTCATCGAAAACTTTCGGAAATCTCAAAGGTCTGCCCAACTTGAGACATGAGATTTGCAAGGGTTCGACTAAAGAAGCAGGTGAAATCCAACTTTTCCCCGACTTGAAATGATGGCCAGAATCATCATAAATGCAAAACTAATATTAGTCGTTTCCGAATTTGCAAGGATTTCGAATGAACTGCGGACATCCAATTTTGCCTGGCCGTAAGACGATATGAGAATTTCGAAGATATTCCGAGTTGAAGTATGAGATTTTGCATGCGCAAGCCTCTTGCACCGCGCTGCAACATGTCACGCCCGACTCAAAAACTATCGGGTTTGAAATCTGAAATCTCCACATCTGCTTGAGTTTCACACCCATGACTGGGATTCAATGATTGTGAACGAATAAAGTAGATCAGAAGTTTCCGTTAAAACATGCGGAAAAACGTTTCGTTGCCATTTCCGGTAAATGCGTTATTGGGAACAAACTTTATACAACTCCTCAAGTTTTTCCACCCGCCAGTCTTCAGCGCCAAGCCCTAAACTCCAAGCTCGAAACCCGGAGCTCTAAACTCAACATCCTACACCTTAGACTCTAAACCCGAGACCCTGAACCCTGAGCCCTAAACGCTAAACTTTCGACCCGTAAACCTGAACCCCAAACTGCAACCCCCAAACTCGACGTTTGAGGGCTTCGGGTTTAGGCCTTATAGTGTTGGGTTTTTAAAGGCAAACCCGAAACCTTAAACCTTAAACTTTAAACCCTATACGGGGGCAACCGAAAGGGAACAGGAACCAACCCTCAGCAGTCGCCTATATGGATTTCCCAGATCGAACCAGTAAGAAAAGAATCCCACCCTAGAGGGAAAGGCTAAGGGAGAAGGGTCGGGACTACTACCTCCCACAAGACCCAACACCCAACACACGGACACAACCTTTTCAACGAAAAGCGGACGGCTCTGGGCCATCTTGAGCCAAATAAGATTTCCGGGTTCATTGACCCTTCCAACCCTCAACACTAACTCCTTTCTACAATACCAATTGCAGCTCCGCACTCCCCTGTCCTAGGATTTCCTAGGACACATTGGAGGTGCAGATCTTTTGGCCAAAAACTGCCATTAGGGCAGCAGCCAGCTGCTCGAAATGCACAATATGGTTTTACGTCATCCAGGACGAAATTATAGCACATTGGCTAACCCACTAACCACAGAGAATCTCTTTTCACCAGGATCCTCTCATCATTGAAGACTCCTTGGCCTTCTTCGCCACAAACCGTGGTCTTCGCTACGCGAAAAGCTACTGACTTCTACTATCAGGGATTTCCATACCCTTAATAGTAACCACCACATTGTCAGCACATTGGCTGTTCCAGCGCACCTGTCTAAAAAAAAAAAAAAACCATCCCTTCATCCATACCATCCAATCACTTCTTTTTCCGATTGTTGGCAATCTTGAGGTGAAGTTGCAGCAGAATATACTCCAGGTCCGAAACTGTAAGAACAGGATCCTGTACGCACCTTTGAATTGAGGATACCAATCCTTCTCTCTTTGCGTCCTCAATCGCTTGGCAAGATTGACCCAGCTCTGCATTCACAGTGGTAGACACTGGTGCATCCGCATCAGATGGACGATCCTTTTCTTCAGGACCTTGCACCATTACCACCTCTTCTTTTTTGGGACTCTGACTTTTCTCCCTCTTCTTTGTCTTTCCACCGACATTTGACTTTGTGCGCGTTTTCGAGGCTTTTTCCACTGCAGAAACCACCACATTGGATGATGATCCACCCTTCTCAATGATCGTCGGCATCTTCTTCGGCTTTGGAACCATGAGAGTGTAAGGATCTTCGATAGCTGCAGCTTTCCTCTTCTTTTTTACCTTTTTCTTCTCCTCTTCAACGGCAACCTCCGTCTCCGAAGTCTCAACCACTTCTTTTTCGGCAGGAATATCCTTGCTGGACTCCCTTTCTAGGGACCTCTTTTTGCCTCTTTTGGAATCCTTTCTTCTCCCAAATTGGCTCGCTCGTACCATATCCTCAGCTCATTGACCCATTCTTCCACCTCCGCGAGCGAAACCTCATACGACTTCACTACTTCGAGAAGTTCCAGCACGGTCAACATACCAGTGGTCCACGAAACCCATTCTTGATCCATTTGGTCAGTATCTCCAGTGAACTTCAGGAGTTTGAACAATGGGTCCGCCTCTGCTCGAGCCAAATCTGGCTTGCCATCGGACAGAAATGAAATCGCCACCATCATCGAACTGTTCAGGAGAGATCTCCTTTTCTCCACCATTTGCACCAGAACTTCTCCTTGGACCATCCCTTGGGGGCGTCCTTGGAGACCTTGGCCTCTGTTCATCCAGCGGAACACCATGCTCGAAGACACACCTGTCACCATAACGACACTTCCCAGACCGAGCAAACTGGATGCACCTCACACCAGTTGCATCATGCGAGAACCCACAATCCTTTCCAGCGAAACATTCTCTCCCTGCCACATAGTATTTGCACCAATACGAATGTAGCACCACATCATCTTCGGAATGGATGAATTTGCAGTCTTCACCAAATTTGCAGCGATCTTTCCCCTTGCCGAACCAATAGCAGAAGCCCTTCTTCCTCTTCTCCAAGCGCTCTGCCTCGTACCGGTCCATAGGGCGATTGTGCTCTACATGAACATTGCCATGTACCTGGGAACTGCTCCCTTCACCCGACGTGCTATCAGTATTTGGTGCTTGGAGTACAGCTGGAAAACCTGGCCTTGGTCCTACCACCTTCATGATTGGTTTTCCGCCAACTCCTGAGCCATGCTGAGACGATCCAAAAACATTGAACATCTTCGTGAAGGCCTTTCTAGTGCCAATCTTCTGCGCCCTTTTGATTGGACGTTTCATTGCTCCAACCTTGCATCCAGATGCATTCAAACGACACAACCTCCTATACCCAGCTCTATATCCCTTCTTCCAAAGAGCCATAAGAATTTTAGAGGCAGTAACATTCTCCACCTCTACCTTTTCCAATGGTCCCTCACTTCCCGGAACAAACCCATCCATATCTGAAGACCTTTCCATCTTTTTTGACACCACTTCGTCGAGGTAGTCTTCCGAGATCCAGGGTAAGTTCCTCTTAGAGGAAGGATTGTCATCATTGTTTGGTCCTTCACCAGGATACCCTTTTGTGCTGTCAAAGATCTTACCAGTAGTGCGGTCCTGCATAGAGAAATTCGACGCCACGCGGGAGTACACTGACCACAAGAAAATCCTTGTGTCCGCCAGTCTTGATGACCCACTGGATGTCTCCTCTTCCGGAGAAACTTCTGGCGCTTTGCCATCCCCTCCAGTGTCACCACTTGTCTCACCTCCAGCATCTTCAATGGGAATAAGGGATTCATTGTTCCCTTGATCAAGTACCGCATCCTCTGGTCCAAGAACTTCCAGCACCGCTGTCGAAGGATCCACCTCTTCATCAGCATCGTCGTCCATCCTTCTCCAGAGAGCCTCCAATTGGTCCGCACAAGTCGCCGCCTGAAGGAACTCCATCAACCGGGCCCTCCCGCGCTGCCAGAGAAATTCCGAAACCATCACCGACCCCTGGGCTCCGAGATTCAGGAATGGGTGAACCAATTTGGCTACCCTCGCCATAAGTTCAATGTGAACTTCCATGCCTGGACTGCGACTCCAATCATAGGCAATTGCCTCCATAGCAGTTCCAAACTTGTCAGTATTTTTGAATTCCCCTTCCAGACCAGGAGACAACAAGGCACCCATCACCGAAAGAGGATAATTTCCCACCGCCGGCAAGCACGGGTTGTCATGGAACGAATGATGCAGGTCACAATAATGTCCTTGATCTCTCCTTTGAAAAAGGAGTGCTCCAGTCCCTAGCTGGGCATTCATTTCATCCACTTGAACCATTTCAGCACATATCCTCTGTGCCATGTACGCCATTGCTGGCCAGACGGAACGATCGGTCAGACCGCGACGCATAACCCAATCAGTTGTTGGCGACTGAATCAGCGTCCTTGGATCATACACCATAACACCATCGCACCGTCACCCATTGACTGATCAGCATCGTCCTCCAGTGCCAGGTTCTCATCCTGTTCGCTTGCACCCTCGGATGACATGCTAATAACCAAATTTCGATCCCCTGTGAGAAGGGGAAGGCCCTTGCTGGACAAAAAACAGGTGCGACAGGTGCCACGCTCTCGGTCACAACGACGAGTGCAACCGGCGGAAGTGGTGGAAAAGCCGAAGCCACTGGAACTGAAGCCTCGTGGTGGGTTGTCGTATCGGTTCAGCAGAGCGTGGGCAGATGTGGTGGATGATGATGAACAGGCGGAGGCTTTGGTCTCGTATGCCGCTTCCTCAAGCGATTCAAGCGAGGAGGAGACCAATGCCGCGCAACGTATGAGGGAAATCTTTTTGCAAGAAAGGGATTCACAGAGAACTGCGATTCGTGGCAATGTTCCGCTGGGTGGTTCTTCAGGCCCCAATGACGGGCAGAAAAAATCGGTTCACCTTGGCGAAGGGCGCGACAAAGCGTCGCGGGGGGAGACCCGCCAAGAAGTGACTTCACAAGTTTTTTTCGCTACCACAACCTTCTCGTCGAACTGAACAGTCTCAGAAAAGAGCAAGGGATGGCTCAGTTATGGTTGGTTCGCTGGCGGTGGGCTCCACGGATGAGGTTTTACCTGGGCAAGGTGTTGCTGGACAGGTGAATGTCTCTGAAAGCGCTCAAGTTCTTCCTGGGCAAGAAGTGGCTGGACAGGAGACGGCGCCGGAAGGAGCAGTACAAATTTCTGGCGAGGAGACTGACCAAAAAGAAGGAGAAGGTGGGAGCAATGAACTCCGTGGTGATGGTGCGAAGATATTGGATGTTTGTCCGGTGAAGAATGACCTTCAGCAATTGCTGGTTAAAGGCCTTCTGACTCGGATTTATTGGAAGGTTGCTGTTGGCAAGTTGCCTGTGGGGCAAAGAGACTGCCAAAAAGGGTCCAATAAGATGTTTGATCTTGACCGATACTTTTTTGTTGGCGGGTTCACCGGCGGCATTCCAACTCCCACCAACCGCAGCTTCTGTACGCACAGCGGAGACCTCTGCGCAAGCGTCCAAGCATCACGGTACCTGACCTTATCAAAAAGCTCCCGATAGGAGCCTCTCGGCATGGTTTTTGCACCGGAGTCTTCAGCTTCACGCACCTGAGTGAGGGTTCGCACCGCCGCTCTTCCAGTTCCTTTGCTCCCAGAAGATTGTTGTACCCGTACAGATGCATCGGAAGGAACTGCTTTTTCCGGTCCTCCCGGACGATATCGGACACCACCAACCAATTGCAGAATTTTGCATGCGGTCACTTTGTTGATTCCTTTGTCAACCAAATCTTCCACAAAGATGAACTCTTGCAAGTCCGACACATTGGTCACACCAAGCGTAATCATCACCTCACTTACATGAGGGGTATACACCCACAGGTGTTCGTTGCGAGCCATCCAATTTTCAATTGGCTCCTCCGGATTTTGAAGCCGAGTACCAGTGGATTCAGCCACCGAATTCTTTTGTTCATCAGCTTCTGCTTCATCCAGAATACCTTTTTCACCTTCTTTTTGTGACACATTGGCCATTTGCAGCGCTTTTGGTGCCGAGGATGAGGAAGATTCAGCTCCCCCACTCGCAGGTGGCTGAAAAGTGCTTCTGTCCGAAATTTCCCATCCTCTCTCTTTTTCAAACCGGACCTGATTGGCCACCTGTACCAAGTGTTTCAGGAGCGTCAGCCGCTCATCTGACATCTCGTCGTGGGAGTACTTGCAGAAATTTGACCCTTTCCGGCAACGTCCTCTGAGGTAATAATCGAAACAGCAATGGTGGAACCCTGCGTCCCTTAGTGCCTTCCTGGAAGCATTGTCCCAAGATTTGCCGGGCTCCCAAGTCCCTTCCAATGCTATGTCATCGTTGTGAAGATACCTGCATGTAGTCCCATATTTACAACCACCTTGATTGTAATACAGACACAGACGACCTTTTGGCTCACCCGACGTAGGTTCACCCTTTGATGCACCTTTGCCAAAATTGTACTTGGCCCGGAAGGCTAAATCCTCCCGCTCCTGCTGTGCCTCATCCACTGTACCTTCCTCTGTGGGAGGGTCACCGATGTTCCCATCCTCATCATCAGCTTCTTGGCTGTTCTTTGGATCAGTTGACCCCCCTTCTGGCCAACCTTCACCATAACGACGATGCTCATAGGGACAACCATCGCCATTGCGACACCTTCCCTTATTGAAGAACTTGCACAGTTTGCTGTGTCCAGGTGACACAGTTTGTGGAGTCATGTGAGCCTTTTTGTATTGGTCAGGGTCCATGTAGGCTTCCATTGGCTTGTTCTCCCTTTTGCTCATGGATTGCACTGCACCATCAAGCTCCTGCAACAATAGCTTGGTGTCCAACCAAAGCGCGTTCCAAAACTCATCTTCCCCTTGATTCAGCACCGTTGCCACCGCTTCACCCACAACTGGTCGAGTAAATCTCCTTTTTCTGCATGCCAGTTCGAAAAGCGCGTTGTGGTACTGTTTTCGGGAAAAAGTGGTTAACTTTCCCAAGCCTGTGCTTTCTGTACCATCAGGCTTCCAACCATCATTTTGCAAGATGCCATACGCGCGCCGAGCTTCCGCATTGAGGAATGCATGATCTGCAACACACTCCTGTAAATCTTCCATCGGGCGACCCAACAGCATCCCAGTGATTTTGCCAACATAGGCCTCATCTTCGTTTCCATTCTCCAGAAGAGCTTTGTAGATCTTTTCTCCATAAAGTTGCCTTTCCTCTCGTTCTTCTGAGGATAACTCCTGTACCACAAGCCCTTCATCGGATTGCTCTTCCTCCTGTTTCCAGTCCCATTGACCGTTGGAATCTTGGTACCATTGACCAGCATACCATGAATCCGTCCACCACGTACTCCAGTCGCTGGGTTTCCATTTCCGCAGCGTCGAGGAAGAGTCCTCCACGTCCTCTTCCAAAACCAGAAAGGTGTCCAGGATTATGGTACCATCATCTTCCACTCGTTTCACTGTTCCATTGACAGTATCACCAAATCTGAACTGACACGTATTGTTCCCTTCTGCAGGAATCAATACATTCAAATCACCAAGGTCCAAAAAAGCTCCATACCCATTGATGCAGCGCACTAGACCCATGATCTCATCTCCCTCTTGATAGCAATGGTTCCCAGGTGATTCCAAGGCTCCCGCTCGGGGCACTTCCTTTGCATGCTCTTCAGAAACCACCTCCGTATCATCGGCTCCTGGCGCATCCTTTGTCTTCACCTTTGGGTCACACTGCTCGTCCTGCTCCACGAGTCCCACAGGCTCATCTCCTTTGTGCTCCTGGATTTCAGGACCTCCCTTTTTTTCCGCCAAAGGCTTTGCCTCATCTGCTGCAGTTCGCTCGGTGTCGACTTCCGGCGAACTTCCAGACGGCAACACTTCTCCCTTCATGGGAGTGGACCCATCATTGGAGTCCTTTGTCACACCTTCTGCAGCAGGCAAATTTTCTTCCACTGCAGGGCGATTGAGTTGATCATCCACGGCAGGCACACTTTCTTCCACCGCAGGCTCCTTCGGTTCCATGGTTTCCAAAGGAGAATTGCCATCATCATTGACCACAGCTGCCTCATCGGCTCCGGTGTAGCCCTTGCTATTTCGTTCCTCGCGGCTAACTTCAGGTTGCACCAGTGCGTCCACCTGTGAACCTCCATCATCAGCTGCTGCGGAGACCTGCGCCCCATTGTTGCAGTCGCCCGTGGAACGTAACACCATATGCACCTCAACCCGTGCTTCCTTCGCACTCCAGGTATTATCTGGCGCATCGACCCGCGCATCATTGGCGCTCCAGGCCTCATCTTTCAGATCTTCCGTGTCTCCAGCTATTCCAGAAGCTTCTTTTTCCCTTTGAATGGCAGGAATCTTGGCACCAAACGAAGAGACCTCCTCAGTCGCGACACACAACTTTTTCCCTCCGTCTTCCGAATCTCCAGGACCACCTTCCTGAACGACAGGTACCACATCCACCACTCGCTCTTCTGCAGCCGACACAGTTCCGATCTCCATTGGGAATTTTTTCTTCTGGACCTACCGATTCCACCGCTGCCACACCCTCAGAAAGCGCTCCCATTCCTTCCCGATCCAGATGTTGAGCTCCAGCGATGTCTGCTCGGTTTCCAGGAATCTCCTCCTCATCAGGAGAACCCGAGGTCGGGGCGTCACCACCAGCCCCAGGACCGCTATCGTTATTCCTGATAGTAGAGGAAAAATCTTTTTCACCTAAACTATTTACACTACCCTGGAATGCCCTCGTAGACTCAGTCTTCGGAGTAGAGGATGAAGAACCCAGTGTAGCCTCCATTTCCAGCCCATTGCCCGAAGGAGACCCAACCACCTCGTCACTCTTCATCTTTTCACCTACAACCGGCAATGTCCACTTGCTTTCCTGCGTATCCAGGCAGTAATAATATTGTCTCCCATCCTCATGGAGGTGCCATTCCCACATTGTGCCATCACACGCTTGGATCAGATGCTCATCTTTCCGAAAACCATCCCTTTCAGAGACCTGACGCATCTCGTCCTCTTCTTCTGACAACTGTCGCAACCTTTCAGCCTCCATCTGTAGGATCTCCTCCTCCCCCATGGCGTATTCAGCAGCTGGTGCAGCTTCAAAGCTGTCCGCACCCTTCTGTTCGTGACCGCTTCCACCACCTTGGGAACTCGAAGATGGATCCCTTTTGATCTTGTTCAGAGGCCTCCTGGCCGCTTGCAGCACTTCTCCAATCAGATCGGTCTGAGACCCTTGGTCTACCATTCGACCCGAAGTCGAAGCCGACGGCTGATACCCGTGTTTTTGTAACACTCGTAAAACAGTCACCTCCATTTCACGATCTATACCACCAGTCGCGTCCCAGTTCCTTTTTTCACCAGGCTTTGGCGATACAGAGACAGCACGTCCTTCAGCTTCAGCATTGCTAACCATATCCACATTGGGATTCATACCCACATTGGGGCTTTCCGCAACCAAGGCTTCTTCCAGATGTTCTTCAGCGCCGGGAATC
Source organism: Symbiodinium natans (assembly GCA_905221605.1). NCBI lineage: Eukaryota > Dinophyceae > Suessiales > Symbiodiniaceae > Symbiodinium > Symbiodinium natans. The sequence goes on along the minus strand of CAJNDS010002267.1, from coordinate 411,221 downwards.
ACCTCTTCCAGCACCGATCTTTCACCCAGAGACTCAGCTGCACCATTTCCAGCTCCACCATTCTGTCCACCATCCGAGGCAGGTTGGAGCCATCGCTTAGGAGAAGGCATTGCTTCTTGATCCCAAAGATCTTAAGACAACACTCAACCGCAGGGAACCTAATTTGGGCTCATAACCTACGGGGGCAACCGAAAGGGAACAGGAACCAACCCTCAGCAGTCCCCTATATGGATTTCCCAGATCGAACCAGTAAGAAAAGAATCCCACCCTAGAGGGAAAGGCTAAGGGAGAAGGGTCGGGACTACTACCTCCCACAAGACCCAACACCCAACACACGGACACAACCTTTTCAACGAAAAGCGGACGGCTCTGGGCCATCTTGAGCCAAATAAGATTTCCGGGTTCATTGACCCTTCCAACCCTCAACGCTAACTCCTTTCTACAATACCAATTGCAGCTCCGCACCCTAAACCCTAAACCCTAAACCCTCAACCCTAAATCCTCAACCCTAAACCCAACACATTCTCAAAACCCCCCTCCCCCCGTCCCCCCACTTGCTAAGGAAAGCCACCAAGATCATGGCCAAGAAGCTGACTGATTGCGGCGGCCCCAGTAGATCCAGAGCCTTTGGGCTTGGGGTTTCAGGAATCAGGGTTTAGGGGTTTCGGGTTCGGGGTTCAGGGTTTAGGCAAGTCAACAAGCCGACTGAAGGTGCCTTTAATCTTTACGAGTCGGATCCCGATAAGGATTGAGAGGGTTGAGGGTTTAGGGTCGAATTCCCCCTTGTCGGGCTGATGAGGATGTGCCCCCCGAGAGCCCCCAAAGCCCCCAGCATGCCCTTAAACATAAACATAAACCTAAACCTTAAACCTTTGAGCCTCCCCCGAAGAGCCTGAAGACCCGAGACCCTAAACCGTAAACCCTAAACCCTAAACCCTAAACCCTCAACCTTCAACCCTAAACCCGAAACCCTAAACCCAAAACCTTAAACCCTAAACCCTAAGCCCTAAACCATAAAGCCTAAAGCCCTAAACCCCAAGCCCTAAACCCTGAACCCTGAACCCTAACCCGAAACCCTAAACCTAAACCCTTTAGTTTTCGCATTGAGGGGGGGCCCTGCGGCGAGGCTTCCACTTCAACTTTGAAGATGGGGTCGTCGTTGCGCCACAGGCCGGGTAAGGTTTGGTGTTGCTTGTTTAGTACATGTGTGTATGTGTGTGTATGTATCTGTATGTATATTTACATACCCACACACACACACACACATATATATATATATATATATAAAACATAATGTAACATAGTATGATATGATATAAAATAATACAGTATTATTTAATAAAAGATAATATAATGTAGAATAATACAGTAGAATATAACAAAACATAACATAATATCAAATAATATAACATAATACAATATAGCAGAATATAATATAGTATCATATAATTCGTTATATTATAATAGAGAAATAGTATAATATGGTCTCATATGATATAACTACCTCATACAATATAACAGAATAGTAAACAATAAAATACAATATAATATCATATCATATCATATAACATAGTAGAACACAATATAATATAATATAATATAATATAATATCATATATTATAATATAAAGGAGTATAATATAACATAGTATCTATACAATATCATATAATACTAGTATAATACAATATAATATAATATAGTACAACATAATGTAATACAATATGATATGATATAATGTAGTATAAACTAATATAATATAGTATAATATCATATCACAGCATAAAATCTAATATAATGTAATGTAATGTAATGTAATGTAATGTAATGTAATGTAATGTAATGTAATGTAATGTAATGTAATGTAGCGTTATACTTTTATATTGTATACGCATACGCATCCAATGCTCGTAAATCCCAAAACCCCGTACCCCAAAGCCCAAAGCTCACAACCTTCCTAAACCTCAAGTACCGCTGAAGTTTTATAAGCCTACGCCCTAAGCCCTAAACCCTAAACCCTAAACCCGAAACCCCACACCCTAAACCCCAAACCCCAGACAGGTCTGGGGTGGCTGGACCAAAGACCAGAAACTGAGAAGCTGAGTGAGTACACTTTACACTTTTTGGGATACTATACTACCCTATAGAGCTGAAAGTGTACACTTTTGTAAACCTTAGACCCTAGACCCTAGACCCTAAACCCTAAACCCTAAACCCTAAACCCTAAACCCTAAACCCTAAACCCTAAACCCTAAACCCTAAACCCATGAACTCAGCAACTAAGGAAACACATCGTGGGAATCCTTGGGATGCGCGTGTGGACCTGATGCCACCGAAGCCTGGATGTACCCTCGGTTTAGGGTTTAGGGTTTAGGGTTTAGGGTTTAGGGTTTAGGGTTTAGGGTTTAGGGTTTAGGGCTTTTTAGAGTATAGGGTTTAGGGTTTAAGGTTTAGTAGGGTTTAGGGCTTGACGGAAACAGGCATGCCCCCGCGCGAGCCATGCATCGTGCCGATAGTTTTAGTTTTAAGTTCCCCGGCTTTCCCAGCGTCTGCTGCGAGGCACTCGTCAGCGTTCCTTTGTCGCGGTGACTTCCGGCTTAGGCTGTCAGGCTTGTGTAGAGTTCAGTTCTGGGGCTTTGTAAAGGGGAAGTGCGACCGCAAAGGAACGGATGATGACAGGCCAGTCAGCGAAACTTGCCACGTAGCTAAACCCGAACCCAGAAGCTCGCCGATGACATCCCGGAAAATTTAAACCCCAAACCCCAAACCGTAAGCCCTGAACCCCAAACCTTAAGCCCTAAACCCTGAAAACCCTTAGCTTCTAGTTCCTAAGGGGAGGGGGGGTTCAAGGGGTGTGTGTAACCTAACCCCCCAAACCCCCATTCTACTTACTAAGGCCCCCTAGAGTAATGCCCCGTGGAAGACGAGCCAGGGCTGTCTTTTGTTGACCCTGCTGCCTTCTGTTTGGGGTTTGGGTCTTAGGGTTTTAGGGTTTAGGGTTTCAGGGTTTTAGGGTTTTCAGGGTTTAGGGCTTGCGGGGTTTTACGGTTTTAGGGTTTTAGGGTTTTAGAGTTTTAGGCTTTTTAGGGTTTGAGGGTATAGTTTTCTTGGATGATGGCTTGATGGGCGTGGAGTCTACGTATTTTGCAACCTTGGATAGGCGACCCAATAGAAGTACTGCTTCATTTGCTATCTTTTTCTCCCCACTACCCCCTGGGACCCCCGAAGCTTCCGTAAGGTTCCCTAGCCTAAACCCTAAACCCCAAACCTCCCTTAAGAACCCTCAAATGAACCCCAAAGATCGAAGGTCTGAAACCAGAAGGAAGCAATTAAAACCCCAAACCCTAAGGCCTGAAAGCTCGAAACGCTAAAGCCTGAAGCCCTACAGCCTCTATATAAACCCTAAACTTGCCCTAAACCCTAAGTCCTAAATCCTAAACCCTAAACCCTAAACCCTAAACCCTAAGCCCTAAATCCTAAACCCTGAAGTCTCTAAGCCCTAAATCCTAACCCTGAAGCCTCTAAAGCCTAGATCCGTTGCCCCAAGCTCCACGAACTCCGACCCTGCTGCATCCAAGAGCCCTTGTGGCCAGGCCCCCCTAAACCCTAAACCCTAAACCCTAAACCCTAAACCCTAAACCCTAAACCCTAAACCCTAAACCCTAAACCCTAAACCCTAAACCCTAAACCCCTAAACCCCCTAAAACCTAAACATAAACCCTAAACCCTAAAAACCCTAACCCTAAACCCTAAACCTAAACCCTAAACCCTAAACCCTTAAACCCTTACAACCTAACTCTGAAACGGCGGAGCTTTCTGAGCCTAAGTCGTGTGCCATGGGTCCCGGGGCAACCTCGAGACCCTACCAAGAGGGCGCCAGCCCCTCGGATCAGTGACACATGGGGGTTTCCCAAAACAGGGTTTAGGGTTTAGGGTTTAGGGTTTAGGGTTTAGGGTTTAGGGTTTAGGGTTTAGGGTCCCCCCCCCCCCCCCACATCGATTCCTGCGACGACGCCTGCCTGCGGAGAAATGAGAGCGAGGAGGGCGCCCTCTCAAAGGCTTGGAGGTTTCGAGTTTTGGGCCTGGGCTTCTTGTTTCGGGTTTAGGGCCCTAAACCCTAAACCCTAAACCCTGAACCCTAAACCCTGAACCCTAATTCCTAAACCCTAACCCCAAAACCCTAAACCTAAACCCTAAACCCTGAACCCTAAGTTGTTTGAGGTGTGGGGCTCAAGGTTGAGGGTACCCCTAAACCACCATTCAGGGCTTCCCTTTCCCCACAGGCAAGTTGTAGGCTCGGGTTTATGGGTTTTACGGTTTAAGGTTTAGGTGTGGTATGGTTTGACCCTCAACGCTAAGCCCTCAACCCGCGCGCCTGAGACCGCTGAGGGTTTAGGGTTTAGGGCTTAGGGCTTAAGGTTTAGGATTTAGGGTAGATTGTAACATGTCAAAGGTGGCCATGGTGTATGATGGTCAGGTGATGGAACAGGCTTTGGATCAGGAATGATGAGATAACAACCGTACGTAATGACGAGTTCATCAAAGGTATTCATAGCATTCCGGACGGGAAGGTCTTAAGACTCATGCCCATAGTGAACTAACCCTAAACCCTAGCTAAAGCCTAACTCTAAACCCCAAACCCCAAACCCCAAACCCCAAACCCTAAACCCTAGACCCTAAACCCTAAACCCTAAACCCTAAACCCTAAACCCTAAACCCTAAACCCTAAACCCTAAACCCTTCAGCCACTCAGGGAAGCACAGCTATCGGGCGCGGAAGCCCAAGCCGCCTCCCGGCCGGGTCGGGGCCTTGGCTGCGGGGAGGGTTTAGGGTTTAGGGTTTGGGATTTAGGGTTTAGGGTTTGGGGTTTGGGGTTTGGGGTTTAGGGTTTGGGGTTTGGGGTTTGGGGTTTAGGGTTTGGGGTTTAGGGTTTTGTCGGTTCAGGGTTTGGGGTTTAGGGTTTGGGGTTTGGGGTTTAGGAATCAGGGCTTAGGGTTTAGGATTTTAAGCTGCAGGTTGGCCCCTAAGCCCTGAATCCTTGCACCACAAATTAAGAGAATCCTTGCACCACAAATTAAAGCCCCTAGCCCCTGCAACCCAAAACCCGAAGTGCCAAACGCGCTTTCTGGCTGTTCCTGTCAGGCGAAGGCGTTCCCCCCCCCCCCCCCCCCCTCCTTCCAAGAACCCCCCCCGCCCCTCCCCCCAAGGGTTAGGCTTAAGGGTTTAAGGTTCAGGGTGCAGGGTCCCTAAACCCGAAACCCGAAACCCTAAACCCTAAACCCTAAACCCTAAAACCCTAAACCCTAAACCCTAAACCCTAAACCCTAATCCCTAAACCCTAAACCCTAAACCCTAACCCTAAACCCTAAACCCTAAATCCCAAAGCTTAAACTCCAAAAGCCATGCCGCCCTTGCCTGAGGTGACTGCCTCGCTGCCAGACGAGCCGTGGCAGGGCCCTGAGCTTCGCATTCCAAATTGTGGGTTAGGGTTTAGGGTTTAGGGTTTAGGGTTTAGGGTTTAGGGTTTAGGGTTTAGGGTTTAGGGTTTAGGGTTTAGGGTTTAGGGTTTAGGGTTTAGGGTTTAGGGTTTAGGGTTTCAGGGGTTCAGGGGTTCAGGGGTTCAGGGGTTCAGGGGTTTTGGGGTTTAAGGGCCTAAGGGGGTTGAGGGTTTTGGGGTTTCAGGGGTTCAGGGGTTCAGGGGTTTAGGGTTTTGGGTGTTTAAGGCTGAGGGGTTTAGGGTTTAGGGGGTTGGGGTTCAGGGGCTTAGGGGTTTAGAGGCTTAGGGTTTGGAGGTTTCGGGGGTTAGGGGTTTTGGGATTCAGGGTTTAGGGGTTCAGGGCGTTAGAGGTTCAGGGTGTTCAGATTAGCCCTAAGCTTGACGAGGTCTCCGACCTGAATGTGAAACACTGCGTTTTCAATTCTTTTTTGGGGGGATGCTTGCAAGGCATACCAAGTTTAGCCACTCCTCCAGGGTTTGTTGGTTTCGTGTTAGGTTTCCCGAGTGAACTACCCTAAACCACAAAACCCTAAGCCCTGAGCCACACATTCTCCCGAAGCTCACGCTTTCTGCAGCAAAGAGGCAGAAAAGGAACTCTGCAACGTACCCCCGAACCCATGCCGGACTCCTTCAACCTGTGGCCCGAAACTGATAGGGTTTAGGGTTTAGGGTTTAGGGTTTAGGGTTTAGGGTTTAGGGTTTAGGGTTTAGGGTGTAGGGTGTAGGGTTTAGGGTTTAGGGTTTAGGGTTCTTAAGGGAGCCCTAAACCCCAAACCCGAAACCCCAAACCCCACACCCTAAACCCCAAACAGGGTCGACGTGGCACCCAGCCGTCCATCTGCCTGGCTCTTGTCCTGGCAGTGCCTCTGACTTCAAAGACGGCTTTACCTAGGGTTTAGGGTTTAGGGTTTAGGGTTTAGGGTTCAGGGTTCAGGGTTCAGGGTTTAAGGCTACTGGTTCTCAGCACCTCATATCCCCTTATATACGCCCGTAGTGGGATATGAGGTGCTTAATTCCCTCATTCCTTACCAAGAACCAGGTTCAGGGTCTACAGGCCTTTGATGGAGGGGTGCCAGTTGATGGGCTGCATTGCTGCGTTTGCTACTTTGTTCGGGTTCGGGGCTTAGGGTTTCTTTTGGGGGCTTCTATGGTTGTTGTTTCCTGAACCCTAAACCCTAAATCCTAAACCCTAAACCCTCAACCCTAAACCCTAAACCCTGAACCCTAATGAAACCGTAAAAAGATTCTTAGGGCGTCCGCTTGGATCCATGGGTCTGAGGGTTTTGGAGTCAAGTTGCCGGAAACCCTGACATGCGGATTCTAACCCTCCGAGCCCCAAGGGTTTAGGGTTTAGGGTTTTGGGGTTTAGGGGTTTAAGCTCTAAGCCCCTCAACCTACAATCCTTAAGCCTAAATAGTTCGGGTTTAGGGTTAGGGTTTAGGGGTTCGGGCGTCACAATGGCCCCAAGATGCTGTGTGCTCAAACCTGACCTTTGTCCCGCAACCCGCTTTTTGAACTCACGCCAACATATGGGGGCTTAGGCGCTTAGGGTCTTAGGGTCTTAGGGTCTTAGGGTCTTAGGGTCTTAGGGTCTTAGGGTCTTAGGGTCTTAGGGGCTTAGGGGCTTGGGGCTTAGGGGCTCAGGGTTTCGGTTTTTGGTTTTTGGGTTTAGTGTAAGATCTTAAGCAGGGGTGGGGTCCGCTTCTTTCGTGGATGTGCATATTCGGAGTCTGCGAACTTTCGAGGATATCACAAGGGGCCTTGATGCCCTAAACCCTAAACCCTACACCCTAAAACCTAAACCCTAAACCCTAAACCCTAAACCCTAAAACCTAAACCCTAAACCCTAACCAAAGGGAAAGCCCCCAGCAGAGCGGAGGAACGTCCACGAGCGCGCCGATTCCGACGAGCTGGAGACGTGCCAAGCACTGCCCTAAACCTTGAACCCCTACGGCCTCTGCATCGGGTTTAGGGTTTAGGGTTTGGGGTTTAGGGTTTAGGGTTTAGGGTTTATGTAATATATATATATATATGTATATATATATATGTTGAGGGAACGGTTACCAGACTTCCTTCATGTCGAGGGGTGGGTCAGGGCTTAAGGTTTAGGATCAGGATACCAGACGTAGGGTTGAGGTTTAGGGTTTATGGTTTAGGGTTTAGGGTTTAGGGGTTAGGGTTTAGGGTTTAGGGCTTAAGGTTGAGGTTTCAGGTTGAGCTTCGGTCCTTTACCCAAACCCGGAATCCAGAAAAGCTAGCAGGCCCCCAAGTGCGTTGGAGCTTTAAGAAATAGGGTTCATATTACCGTTCTTGGTGCGTGTATATAAGGTTCCTTTTTTTAAATATTGGTGGGTGTATATACCGGGTGCCCTTTTGGGGGGTGCAAGAAACATAAACCGTACTTCAAATACAGGCGAAGCTTCGTGCTTGAACTTGCGCAAGCAGTCCTAGATCCTCAGCTCCCTTGCTAGGGGGGGCGGGCTTAGGATCTTAAGCCCCGGAGCCCTGAACCCTAAACCCTAAACCCTAAACCCTAAACCCTAAACCCTAAACCCCAAACCCCAAACCCCAAACCCCATAACCCTAAGCGAGCTGAGCCGCCACGGCTGCGCCAAGGACATCCTGAAGCTGCCGGAGGAGTGAAGGGTTTCTTGCTTCGCCCCCGGCTCCCCAAACCCTAAACCCTAAACCCTAAATAATTACTAAACCCTAAACCCTGAACCCTAAACCCTAAACCCTAAACCCTAAACCCTAAACCCTAAACCCTAAACCCTAGACCCTAAACTCCAAGCCCTAAACCCTAAACCCTAAACCCTAAACCCTAAACCCGAAACCCCACGCTCCAGCATGGATGAGCAGACGGAGTGGCACGGCCTCCTGGCTGAGCTTTGTACGCTGTTGAGATCGACTGGGACGACTGGAACCTTCTGCGTGGCGCATCGGAGAGGCATCCAATCCGCGACCTGGGCCGGACGCTTAAAGGGGGGCCTTGAGAAATAATTCTCGAAGGGGGCTTGAGACAATTCGGGAGGCCTTCTCTCTCTCTCTCTCTTCTCTCTCTCTCTCTCTCTCTCTCTCTTCTTCAAGGGAATGTTAAAATGATTTAGAGTCTCACTTCTCTGGATGTCGAATAATGAAACACAAAAAGATAAAGCAAGAAACGAGTGGGGTGGAACTTAGAATAAATCCTCCACTCATGAAGAGAGGGAAGCTTCGGAGCTCCCTTCCCTCTCTCTTCCCAAAGGAAATTCACATGTTTTTAGAGTCTCACTTCTCTGGGTGTCTCGAATCATGAAACACATAAAAAAGGGGGGGGGGCTGGCATTTAGAATCAATTCTCCTCTCAGGAAGAGAAGGGAGCTTCGGAGTTTTCTCGAGGCCCCCTTCGAGAATTATTTCTCAAGCCCCCAAGCGCTAAACTCTAAGGTTTAGGGGTTCCGCATCCTCAAGATCCAAGTCTGAGGCAGGTGGTACAACCTCTTTAGATCGTCCGATAGAAGATCAATAGCCTCCAAAATAATATTCAAATATCAAGGTACGCATATCGAAAGACAATATTGCGTAAGCTGGTGGGATATATCCATCCCCCTCGTCAAGTAATGACATTCCCAACCAGACTGGCACTATCCACAAATACAAAAAATCACGAATAACAAAAGGAGCGTGGATATTCAATATCCAAAATCTTATTCACTAATCTTCGAAATGAAGATCCCAAGAATCTCGAAGAAACTTAATTTATTTGAAAAAACAATCAAGATTCAAGAATAATACTAGAACTCGGGCAATATCAAAATCAGGGCATCATCTTCGAGATTTAGTTATCATAACATAAGAATTCTATATATCCAAACCGTAAGAAGTCGACAGGGTTTCGGGTTTAGGGTTGAGGGTTTAGGCTTTGGGGTTTGGGTGTGGGGCTCTGATCCTATCCCGAACCCCCGAAAATCCGCCAGAGCCTATACAGAACAACCTCAACCCCACACCCCAAACCCTAAACCCTGAAGCCTAAACCTTAAACGATGAAGCTCCAGCTCTAAACCTTGAACCCTGGCAAGCCCTTGACCCTGCAAACCCCAAACCCCAAACCCCGAACCCCCAACCCCAAGCCCCAAACCCTAAACTCCCCGAAGTCTTAAGCCTTAAGTCCTAAGCCCTAAGCCCTAAACCTTGAACCCTAAACTTCCCCAAGTCCTTCCCCCTGAGCCCTAAGCCCTAAGCCCTAAACCTGTAACGTCCCTAAGTCCTAAGCCCTAAACCCTAAACCCTGAACCCTAAACCTCCCTAAGTCCTAAGCCCTAATCCCTAAGCCCTAAACCCTAAACTTCCCGAAGTCCTAAGCCCGAAGCCCTAAGCCCTAAACCCAAAGCCCCGAGCCCTAAGCCCTAAGCCCTAAAACTTCCCTAAGTCGGGAGCAACAAGCCTTGAGCTTCCCGAAGTCCTGAGCCCCAAAAAAGGTTTAGGGTTTAGGGTTTGGGGTTTCGGGTTTAGGGTTTAGGGTTCAGGGTTTAGCCCGAAACCCCCAACACGAAGGAAGCCCCAAGAGAGACGGGAGGATGAATGGAAGCCAGCGGAGCACTTTATTGCCGAAGGTGTTGAGGAGGCCCACGCCCTACAAGGAGAACTTCTTGAAATTAGGTAGGGTTACGGGTTTAGGGTTTCAGGGTTTGGGGTTCCGGGTTTAGGGTTTAGGGTAAAGGTGTTCGGCAAGCTCAGGGTTTTTTTAGACGGTTTTTGGGAATTCTGCATGGAGCTTCCTTGTAGAAGCCGGTTTAGGGTTTAGGGTTTAGGGTTTAGGGTTTGGGGTTTAGGGTTTAGGGTTTAGGTTTTAGGGTGGTGTTTGGCTTGGGGGTTGCCACCTCGAGGCCCTCAAGCCACCAAACCTCTACACCTAGCATGCCCAGTAGCACACTTATTGCCTTTTTGTTGGGGGGGTTTCGGTTCCCTTATAAGCCCCTTTAGGCAAAGAAGGGCACCCTGTTTAAGCCTAGGTTTCTGGGCAGCCGAGACACCCCTTCGATTTGTTGGATCCCTGAGATCCCTTTCGAGCCCTTGAAGGCCTCAAAGTCCTTCAAGCCCTTAGAGTCCTTAGAGCCCGGAACAACCCCAAGCCCTCAGAGTCCCTACACCTCAGACAGGGTTTAGGGTTTAGGGTTTAGGGTTTAGGGTTGTTGGTTTCGGGTTTAGGGTTTGGGGAGGTTTCTGCCCTGGTTGGTGAATCTATGGACCTGGAAGGGCAAAGGCTGCACCTCCCAGGGGTCTCCCACTGTTAGGGTAACTGCAAGGGCCTTCCGCAAACCCTAAACCCTCAACCCTAAACCCTAAACCCTAAACAGGCGGGAGTCTCGAGTTAAAAGCCCCAAAAGAGAGCAGTCAGGGTGGCTGGGGGTTGAGGGTTTAGGGTTTAGGGTTGTGGGCAGAGTTAGCTCTGCGAAGACGTGATAGGGAGTGCGCCCCTATATCTAAAGGAGCTGATGCACACCGCAAGCCCTAAACCCTAGGCCTAAACCCTGAACCCTAGCCCTAAACCCAAAACCCCTGGCCTAAACCCTAAAGCAGGTCACTGCGGCTGTGCGCGCTGGGCTCGAGCCGGAGAATCGAGGAGGCCCTAACCCTAAACCCTGAACCCTAAACCCTAAACTCTAAACCTTAAGCGCTAAGTTCAGATGGGGGTTAAGGGGCGGTTGCATTACGGGTTGAGGGTTTAGGGGCTTAGGGCAGTTAAGGCGTTGCTTCGTGTTTAGGTTTTGAGGCTTAGCACTTTGGTTTCAGGGCTTCTGGATGTGTTCTTGGGCTTATTGAGTTTTTGAGGTTGAAAGATTCAGGGGTGTAAAGCTTTCACGTTCAGGTTTTTGTGGCTTGTCACGTTAGTTTTGTTCGGGGGCCTGCAGGTTCTTTGAGCGTTTGGGCGTCTAGGGCTTTCGGGCTTGAAGGGTTTAGGGTTTCGGTTTAGGGTTTAGGGTTTAGGGTTTCGGGTTTAGGGTTTCGGGTTTCGGGTTCGGGTTTCGGGTTTCGGGTTTAGGGTGGATTTAGGGTTTAGGGTTTAGGGTCGGCCCCAGAACGGTTCAGGGTTTAGGGGTTGGGGTTTAGGTCTTTTTAGGGTTGGAAGACTGCGGAATTTGCGATTAAACCAAAAAAGGGTACCCTTTTCATTCCTAGGTTACTCTTGGGCATAGCTATTGTTATTTTTATTCTCATCTCTGTTTTGGGGGGGGGTGGGGGTGGGCGTGGGGTGGGGGTGGGGGGGGGGCCTTGTTGAATCTCTTCGGCTCAAATCTTCAGTTTCAATGTATGGATTGTTTCGGGTTTAGGGTTTAGGGCTTAGCTGAAGTTTAGGGTTCAGGGGTGGTACGATGGGGGTCTCCAAGGTTAGAGTTAAGGGTTTCAGGTTCGGGGAGTTTAGGGTTTAGGGTTTAGGGTTTAGGGTTTAGGGTGTAGGCTTTGATGGCCACTTGGGGTTCCTTTCTGGATCGTAAGGTTCCGGCCCTCATTTTTCGGAAGTACCCGTAGGGTTTAGGGTTTAGGGTTTAGGGTTTAGGGTTTAGGGTTTAGGGTTTAGGGTTTAGGGTTTAGGAGGGCAGGTGTGCCACAAGCATGCTAGGGCTTGCAAGCAGGCCTCAGCCATGTCCTTAGGGGTTTAGGGTTTAGGGGTTTAGGGTTTAGGGGTTTAGGGTTTAGGGTTTAGGGTTTAGGGTTTAGGGTTTAGGGTTTAGGGGGTATGTCAGGAATCTAATGCAGGATCCCCAAGTAATGACCAGTACTACCCGCTCAGAAAACCCTGATAAACTTTCAATCAAGTTACGAAGCCCGAAGCCCCCACACCCAAACCCAAACCCTAGCCCTACACCCACCTAAACCCCAAGCCCTAAACTGCCCATGCTAGTTACAGGAGCCTCCAACGCCTAGATCCTTATCTTGAAACAAAGAGTCGTCCTTCTTCCCTTGTAAACGGAAAGGTCCCCTCCCAAGAAAAAATAAAGAAAAAGTTTAGGGTCTACATAGGCCTTTCGGGTTTCGGGTTTAGGGCTCAGAACAATAGCCCTAAACCCTAGCCCTAAACCCTAGCCCTAAATCCTAAACCTGAAACTCACAACCCTAAAGCCCTGAGCCGCAGGTGCTTGGCCCTTACTGGCTGCGGCTGGCGCCAAGAGACGGAGTAAAGGCACCCAAAGTCCTGGACCCCTAACTCAGATAAGGTTTGAGGTTTAGGGTTTAGGGTTTAGGGTTTAGGGTTTAGGGTTTAGGGTTTAGGGTTTAGGGTTTAGGGTTTAGGGTTTAGGGTGCACCCTAAGTTTCCCCAAACCCTAGAGAACCCTAAACCCTAAGCCCCTTTAAGCCCTTAACCGGGAACCGTAAAACGGTATTCATCGAGACGGACCTTTTCAGTGCGCGTCGCCGTGTCAAAGCCTACCACCTATTCATTGAGATTGAAGGCCCCAGCCACTAGAGCCCTAAATGGCCCCCAAGTGTATCAGAGGATTGCTGTTCCCAGGTCTTCGAAAGCAAAGCCCTAAACCCGAAACCTGAAATTGTCAAAGCCCTTAACCCTAGCCCCTAAACCCTAAACCCTAAACCCTAAACCCTAAGCCCTAAACCCTAAAGCCTAAACCCTGAACCCTGAACCCAGAACCCTAAACCCTAAACCCTAAACCCTAAACCCTAAACCCTAAACCCTAAACCCTAAACCCTAAACCCTAAAACCCTAAACCCTAAACCCCTCAACCCTAATCCTAAACTCTTAACCCGAAGCCCCAAGTGAGGTTTGGGGACTCTGACGTGGCCTCTGTGCAGGGCTTTGGGTTCAGTAATAGCAGGAACAGCACATACCAGTGAAAATAGTGATGCATCTAGTACTGGTGGTAATCATAGTGGTAGTACGTAGTCGTAACGGTACTGATAATGACAAGGCAAAATCGAAGTACCCCTTTACCAGGACCCACGGGAGCAACCCTAAACCCTAAACCCTAAGCCCTAAACCCTAAACCCTAAACCCTAAACCCTAAACCCTAAACCCTAAACCCTAAACCCTAAACCCTAAACCCTAAACCCTAAACCCTAAACCCTAAACCCTAAACCCTAAACCCTGAACCCTGAACCCTGAACCCTGAACCCTGAACCCTGAACCCTGAACTGAACCCTGGAGGTGGAAGTAGAGCCAACTGACTCGGAGCTGGAAGAGTGTCGTCAACGCAACATGGAGTGGCTACGCAAGAGACGGAGGCTAGTAACACATCCGAACTTATCCCTTCGCCGAGCCCGACGGTCGTGGAAGACGCCTTGGACCTCAACGCCACGGCTCTTTCAGATGACAAGAATGAACATCATAAGGATCGGGCACAGGCCAGTCCCACCACGGCGACTTCACTCCCTGCTGATCCAGACCCTATGCTCCACCGCAGAGTAGTCCTGGCGAATCGGCTCATTGCACTGGGAATTGACCCATCGGTGGTGTGAATCCTGAACCCTAAACCCTAAAACCTAACCCGTAAACCCTAAACCCTAAACCCTAAACCCTAAACCCAAACCCTAAACCCTAAACCCTAAACCCTAAACCCTAAACCCTAAACCCTAAACCCTAAACCCTAAACCCTAAACCCTAAACCCTAAACCCTAAACCCTAAACCCTAAACCCTAAACCCTAAACCCTAAACCCTAAACCCTAAGCCCCCAAAGTGTGGGTGATGCGAGGACCCCTAAAACCGCGGAAGCCTCCGGAGCCACCCTAAACACTAAACCCTAAGCCCTAAACCCTAAACCCTCACCCCTAAACCCTAAACCGTAAACCCTAAACCCTAAACCCTAAACCCTAAACCCTAAACCCTAAACCCTAAACCCTAAACCTCCGGAGCCAGGCCGACCCTACGAGAGTCTCGTGGCGGATGGTAAGGCGCTGGAGGAGAGCGAGGCGGTTCGCACGATCCAGGCGAGCTTTCCTGGCTGAGTTGGGTTTCGGGGTTAGGGTTTAGGGTTTGGGGTTTAGGGATTTAGGGTTTAGGGTTTAGGGTTTAGGGCTTAGGGTTTAGGGTTTAGGGCTTAGGGATTTAGGGGTTTAGGGTTTAGGGTTTAGGGATTAAGGGCTTAGGGGGGGCTAGGATCCCCAGGCCCGACACCCGAAACCCTGAACCCTACCCCCTCAACCCCCTCCCCGCCGCACCACCTCATGAGCATGTTGTTTAGAGTGTAGGGCTTCGGGTTTAGGGTTTAGGGTTTCGGGTTTAGGGTGTAGGGTTTCGGGCCTCGTGTTTCGGGCCTAGGCTTGCGGGACGTGTTGCATCGTCCCCTCAGGGGGTTGAAGAGGGCCTTCCGTAAGAATGCTTTTCGGTTTAAATCGTGCCAGCCCTAGTTTAACTTTCGCCCTCCCCCTGCCTCTGTATTGTGCCGCATAGTCCTTCTTCCGCGCATCCCGCAGTGCAAGTTGGCTTCAGATGTCTATTGGCCTGCCTAGGGGAAGGTTCAGGGTTAAGGGTTAAGGGTTAAGGGTTTAGGGTTTAGGGTTAGAGTTTAGGTTTTGGGGTTTGTGCCCATGCGGCCCAGAAAGACGCCACAAAGCACGGCAGAAAGTAAATGATATGAACGGCAGGAGAGCAGCAAGACGACTTTGGACTTTCAACGAGTAACAGACGTAGCTTCGTAGGATTGAGGGATTAGGGTTTGGGGCTTAGGGTTTAGGGTTTAGAGGTTTGGGGTTTGGGGTTTAGGGGTTTAGGGTCTAGGGTTTGCTATCATGATCACGGGTCGGTGTTGCAGCTTCTTCGTGGTGCCGCTTCTGGCACTGCTGGTCTCCACTGGCTTGGTGAAGGTGGACATCACTCCTCTTTTCTACGCTTCTGGGAAGCTCTTGCCGGACTATGTGCCTTGGTAACCCAGTGGCTACCCTTTTCCCTTTTTTGAAGGGTTTAACCCTAAACCCTAAACCCTAAACCCTAAACCCTAAACCCTAAACCCTAAACCCTAAACCCTAAACCCTAAACCCTAAACCCTAAACCCTAAACCCTAAACCCAAAAAAGGGTGCCCTGATTGTATTATGGTTACTGGGCTACCCAGGTGCCTGAAGCTGATGGCAAGGCCTTGAGGGTTCCCAATGGAGACTCAGCAGGGTCTTGGGACATTTTGCCTTTTTGTTCTGTTTGGGGATCCAAGCCCTGAAGCCTCAACCCGATCCCCAAACCGCAATTCTCGGGTGTAGGGTTTAGGGTTGAGGGTTTAGGGTTTAGGGTTAGGGTTTAGGGTTCAGGGTGTGGAGGAAGGGAGGGTTCCAACAAGCAGTTAAGGAGAGATCCGTGAGTTCTTGCAGAGGGCCGGCCTCAAAGGCGGGGCCGCCGAGCAATCGGCTCCTTTGAAGGGCGTTTACATGTTTCCCGGCTTGATGTGGAACTGAACGTTGATTTTTTGACAAACGTTCTACAGGGGTCCTTGTATCCTAAGCAACCCTCACCGAAACTTTGTTTTTATAGCCCTCCCCCACCCTAAAGCCTAAACCCTAAACCCTAAACCCTAAACCCTAAACCCTAAACCCTAAACCCTAAACCCTAAACCCTAAACCCAGGTTCGACCAGATGGGCCCCGTGGGTTGGATTGACTTTTCCTACGCGACCTGGGATTCATCGACTGGAGCAGCCGACGTGAACATGGGCACGGTCACCGAACTCAGAGGTTTAGGGTTTAGGGTTTAGGGTTGAGGGTTTAGGGTTTAGGGTTTAGGGTTTAGGGTTTAGGGTTTAGGGTCATGCATGTACCCTGTTTCCGCGTAGCCCGTTCCCCGTTCCCAACGATGGAGTCGTGTCCAGAAGTCCAACAGACCTTGCCCCAAACCCGAAACCCTAAACCCTGAACCCTAAACCTTAAACCCTAAACCCTAAAGCCTAAAGCCTAAAGCCTAAAGCCTAAACCCTAAACCCCTGACTATGAGGAACCTTCTTTCATTCCACGGCCGATACCTGACTCCAAGCAAAAAACAAGGGCTCACATGTCACCGTAAGCTCTAAACCTTGCGATGTTTTCCCTTATACTAACAGTGCGTAAACCCTCAACTCTGAACCGAAACCCGAAACCCCTAAACCCTAAACCCTAAACCCTAAACCCTAAACCCTAAACCCTAAACCCTAAACCCTAAACCCTAAACCCTAAACCCTAAACCCTAAACAAGGTCACTGCTCAAGCCGGGGTACCTCGGCCCGAGTTTGGTGGCATTGGCCCTTTCGTTCCTGGTGGCTACCTGATCCCCTTCGTCGAGTCTCGACTGGTTATCTTAGGTTCCCCCCTAGGGTTTAGGGTTTAGGGTTTCGGGTTTAGGGTTTAGGGTTCAGGGTTCAGGGTTTCAGGCTTTTTGGGGGGTAGACCGTTTTTGTGGGAACGATTCTGATGTGTTTTTTTCTTTAAATTTGCTGTTGGTTAGGGCCCCCAGGAAGGTGAGCTGCTAATTCTTAAGCGCACCTGAGGAGTGGGTGCAATACAAAGTTCGCTTTTACTGCCCTGCACGCATGCAAGATGGGGATGTATGCAACCTCGTGGAGTCACTTTTCGGTCACCCATATCCCAAGAAGGGGGAGGTCGGATCGATGCTTTGGCACATGACGCGCTTTGATGGTGGGCGCAAGTATGTCAGAGACAGCTGGCTTGTGCCTCCCTGGGTTACTCCAGATGAGTCGTACCACAAGACGCATGGAAAGTTCCACAGCTACAGGCTGTTCTTGCTGATGCACGCCAACGGAACGATTGACGAGGAGCATTTCAGTCGCCACTAGACTATACTTAGCCACGTCTCTGTTGCATCTATTTAGCGAACTGTTTTCGAATCAACAAGTTTAGCAATGCGGCCAGGTTTCATGGAGAAGCTGGATGGACAAGACCTGGTCATTCCTAAGATCTTGGCCAAGTTTCTGTGAACCGACTGCCGCGTGGATCTGCGGGGTCCGGTCGAAACTATGGGCCTTGCTTGGACGTGTATGAGACCTGAGACAGGGCCCATGATCAACCAGCACTTAGACCTGAGACAGGGCCCATGATCAACCTGCACTTGTTGGTTTAGGGTTTAGGGTTTGGGTTTTTTGGTTCGGGTTTAGGGTCTGGAGTTTAGGGTTAAGGTTTAGGGTGTTTGCCCAACTTGAGAGCAGGATCTGTGCAAAGATACCAAGACTTCATGGAGTGGTTCGCGTTGTGCTCAGGCTATGCCCACTCAAGTGCCGTCTCACATCGAAAACTCGGGAAGGCATGTCCTGAGGCCCTTGGACGATGACTACTGGTCTTCAGTTCTGCATCGGCCCTGTGAGCCTTCACCCCAAAAGCCTAGACCCGAAGTCCTAAGCCCAAAAATCCCAAACCCTAAGCCTGAAGGCATGAAACACCGGAATCTCCCTCTCCTCCCCATTCCCCCCCGTCCTTGACCCCCCCCCTCCCCCCCCCCCCCCCCCCCCCCGCCCCAGCAGAGAGTGGCTCTGGAACTCAATGTGAAGTAGGGGCCCTCTTTTGGGTATGTTTGGGGTTTAGGGTTGGTGGTTTAGGGGTTTAGGGGTTTGGGGTTTCGGGTTAAAGGGTTAAGATTCCCCCCCTCCTCCCCTGCGCAACTCACAGGTTGATGTGAAGTGTGTTTGGGTTTAGGGTTTTGGGTTTGGGTTTGGGGTTGGGGTTAAAGGGTCAAGATTTAGGGTTTAAAGGTTGGGACTGCAACCTTAAACTTGACGCCTTTGGATTTGGGTTTGGGGACTTCGACCGAAACCTAAACCCTAAACCCTAAACCCCAAACCCCAAACCCCAAACCCTAAACCCTAAATCCTAAACCCTAAACCCTAAACCCTAAACCCCAAACCCCAAACCCTAAACCCTAAACCCTAAACCCTATACCCTAAACCCTAAAAACCCTAAACCCTAAGCCTTTGACGTGTAGGCCGACTTGCACCGGACGGGCATGGAAGATGCCCCTTGGTGAAAGTGCAAGACTGGCCGACTTAGGGGTTTAGGGTTTAGGGTTTAGGGGTTTAGGGGTTAGGGCTTAGGGTTTAGGGTTTAGGGTTGAGGGTTTAGGGTTTAGGGTTTAGTGGTTACTGCTTTTGCTTGAGTGTGCGGTTCAGGTTATTCGGGATTTGTAGCTGAGGGTGTTGCCTAAACCCCACAGCAACCCTAAACCCAAAACCCAAAACCCTGCACTCTAACCCCTAAACCCGAAACCCTAAGCCCTTAACCCGAAACCCTAAACCCTAAACCCCTAAGCTACAGCAGGCCCATGGATACACGGAACAAATGCAACTGTATCTCTCATCCCTGAGCCCTGCACTCTGAACCCCAAACCCTAAACCCTTTCCTTCGAGTGCTGGAGGATACGCCTCCATGGTTGAAACCAGACCTGTTTGGGTTTAGGGATAGGGTTTAGCCCTAAACCCTAAACCTGAACCCTGAACCCTGATCCCCAAACCCCGAACCCCAAACCCTAAACCCTCAACCCTCAACCCTAAACCCTAAACCCTAGACCCTAGACCGTAGACCCTAAACCCGAAGATGCCCACAGTCGTAGCCTTACTCCACTTTTCGTGGGGGGGGGGGGGGGGGGGGGGGGAGGGAGTTGTTGCCTCCTTAGAAGCCCCTATGTTTCAAGAACCGCACCTTCTTTCTTCTTAGGGCTTAGGGTTTAGGGTTTAGGGTTTAGGGTGTAGGGTTTAGGGTTTAGGGTTTAGGGTTTAGGGTTTAGGGTTTAGGGTACTGGGAAGCTAGAAGCAACCCAAAAACCTTCAAACTCCAAGACCCAAAACCCAGCAGCCCCATCAAAGCCAAAGAGGCGCCCTTAAGCCCTAAAGCCACCCCTGCTGGCAGGTTCTTAGTAGGGACTGAGGGAATGAGATACCCTATATACTCTCTAAAAGGGTATGCATATATATATATATATACATATATGGATATATATATATATATATCTCTATACCCCTCATTCCCAGTAGAATCCCTTAAAGGATATATGTAGGGCCCTCATTCCCTACTCAGAACCAGCGGGGGCCTTGAGGTGGATGTGGGCACCCTCGAGAATGTGCTCCTGTCTTTCGCAGCCGCCAACCCCGCAACTGGGATTCAGACGTCCAGAATCCAAACCCTAAACCCTAAACCCTAAACCCCAAACCCTAAACCCCAAACCCTAAACCCTAAACCCTAAACCCTAAAACCCTAAACCCTCAGCCCTATAAACGCTAAACCCTAAAATCCTTAAACCCTATAAACCCTATAAACCCTATAAACCCTATAAACCCTATAAACCCTATAAACCCTATAAACCCTATAAACCCTGCAAACACTAAACCCCAAACACTAAACCCTAAACCTTTCAACCTTTCAACCTTTCAACTTTCAACCTTTCAACCTCTCAACCTTTCAACCTTTCAACCTTTCAACCTTTCAACCTTTCAACCTTTCAACCTTTCAGCCTGTCAACGCCAAACCCCAAACCCCAAACCCCAAACCCCAAACCCCAAAACCCCAAACCCCAAACCCAAAACCCCAAACCCTAAACCCTAAACCCAATTGTGAAGTTTCGGGCTCGTCCTTGAGCGAATGCGCGGCCTCTTGAGGAGATCGGCTACTGCCAGTCCATGAGCTTCGTGGCGGCCACCTTGCTCCACTACTTGCCGGAGGCCTTAGGGTTTAGGGTTTAGGGGTTTAGGGTTTAGGGTTTAGGGTATTTGGGGTTATTAGGCTTCTTCGGGTTCTTCGAGTTACTGGGATTCTAGGTTCAGCTCGGGCTGAATTAGGGTTCTTAGGGTTTAGTTAAGTGCTCCACTTGCCGAAGACCGGTGGCGTGGCTATTAGGGTCATTAGGGCTGCTAGGGTTATTCGGCCTAAGTATTCGGGATATTAGGGCTATGAAGGTTCTTAGGGTCATGAGAGTTATTCGGGTTAATTGTTGGGGGTATGTAGGGTTATTGGGGATATTGGAGCCGTTACAGTGAATTCTTGGGGATGTTCGGGTTGTCAATTATTCGGGTTGTTAGGGTTCTTAGGCTTCTTAGGGTCAAGGTTCTTGCGGTCGGTATAGTTGAGCCCCCAGGCCCCCCACACTTCGACTCCTAAGCGTTGCACCCTCATGGGGTGCTACCTTGGAGACCCCTAAGGCGGTACCCTTGTGTTTGGGGACCCTGTTTTTTTGAAATAAGAAAGGCCACATAAGGAGTATATTGAGGGAAACCTTTAGGGTACAATCTCAGAGGTACGAGCCTTGGTCCCTTGATGACAGGGGGGCAGTGGATTTCTAGACCCTCAACCCTAAGCCCTAGTCCCCTAACCTGTAAACCACGACCTCCCCCCCCCCCCGCCGCCTTGAACCCTAAGCCGAAGCCCAAAGTTCTCAATCCTGAATCCTGAACGCCAAGCCCTGACACCTAAACCCTCAAGCCAAAACCTTACAACCCTAAAGCCTCAAATTCTAAGGCTAAATCTTGTCCCTCACACAAGCGCGAAACCCTAAGCCCCAAACCCCAAATCCCAAGCCCTAAACCCCAAATCCTAAGCCCGAAACCTTAAACCCCAAACCAGCAGCAGGAGACGGCTTTTTGGACACTCTCGGGTCTCCTGGAAGACGTTCTCCCTGAGGCGCTCGTCGACGGTTTTCTTGGGGTTTCGGGTTTAGGGTTTAGGGTTTATAGAAATTGTATAGGGTTTGTGTCCGGGGTTTCGACCGAGTGTTGACCGAGTTTTGACCGGTTTTTTCTTTTGCTTGTGAATGAAATCGAAATTGTATCGGGTTTGTGTTTTGACCGGTTTTTTCTTTTGCTTTGGAGGCTTTGTGACACCGTGTAAGGCCTCCGAGGCCCTTTTGGGGCCCTTTTGTTGTCATAAACTCTAAACCCTAAACCCTAAACCCTAAACCCTAAACCCTAAACCCTAAACCCTAAACCCTAAACCCTCAGTTGGGGGCCTTTTGGTGCTTTTTGGGTATCCCGGTCCCGTTGCATTTTGGGGGCCTCCCGGGCCTTTTGGGGCTTCCCGGTGCCTTTTCGGGTTATTGCACGAGCTGTTCGCAATGAACCGCGTACAATTTCTACTTATCCTGGCTTTGAAGGTTTAGGGTTGAGGGGTGGTCAGGTTTTTGAGATCTTCTACATTTTCCCCTATTTGGTTTAAGTGAGGGGTCATACTCAGGAATATTTCTCAGAGGGTAGTTTAAGGGACATCCTAGTAAAGAGCATGCTCAAGGCTACATTGTTTGTGCCTAGAAGAGCAGGAAAACCACAAGGTAAGCTCCAACTTGGCATGTACAGGTACTGCGTTCCAGCATTCTGTCTTTCGTGGTAAACGCTTTATCGTTCAGGGCTTCAACATGCTTGGGTGTTTTGTTTTGTTTTTGTTTTTGTTTTGTATTGTTCTGTTTTGTTGTTAAAATCTCGATCTTTTCTTTGTTTTTAAAGTGGGCTTTCGCGAGTTTACGGTTTAAGGACTGGGTTCAGAGGGCTTTGGGGTTTAAACGCACCCCTTTCAATGGTGCGTTTTGGGTGTAGGGCTTAAGAACTGTGTTATTGGGTTTAGGGGTTAGGGTGAAGATCCAAGCCACGAGAAGAGCGCCGCGAAACCCCCTAACCCCTAGACCACCCCCCAACACCTCAAGAGCCATCAAGCGTAACAGGAATATGGTTTAGCTTCAGATGCCTTATTCGGACGGTTTACTCAAGAGGGACTCTGATAAGGGACCTTAGGGGTTATTTGGGGGTTATTTAGGGGTTGCTTAGGTATATAGGGACTGTATAAGGTATATATGGGGGTTGTCTAGGGGGATAAGATTCAGATTCATTCTAGGGTCCCTCCTTATACCCGTTCGTCCGAGGTTTACAGGTTGGCAGGTTTACAGCCCAGAGAGTTTCTAAGTCATAACGCCCTAAGCCCGAGCCCTAAACATTGCACCCTGAACCCTAAACCCCAAATCCTCAACCCTAAACCCTGAACCCTAAACCCTAAACCCTAAATCCTAAATCCTAAACCCTAAACCCTAAACCCTAAGCCCTAAATCCTAAACCCGAAACCCGAAGCTTCCGCGAGGGCTACTTCGCCTCGCGCATGGTCGGGCTGCGAACAGACCTCCGGGTGCTCAACGTGCTCCTTGGCCGACCATAACTCTCCAGCTATATGTGTGGGTTTAGGTTTAGGGTTTAGGGTTTAGGGTTTAGGGTTTAGGGTTTAGGGTTTAGGGTTTAGGGTTTAGGGTTTAGGGTTTAGGGTTTAGGGTTTAGGGTTTAGGGTTTAGGGTTTGGTTTACTTTAGGGTTTAGGGTTTAGGGATTAGGGTTTAGGGTTTAGGGCGGCTTAGGGTTACGGCTTAGGTCTTTCAGCCATATGTCCTGAGCCTGAAACTCTAAAGCACAACTTTTTCATTGTCAGACACCCTAAATTCTCAGACCCCCAAACACCCTAAACCCTAGACCCTAAGGCCCCAAACCCTGAGCCCTAAGCTTCTTTGTGGAGGATGCTAGTAGAGTTTGGGCTTTTGGCTGTCCAGTTTGGGGGTTTAGTTTCGAGTTGAGGCTTGGGAGTTGCGGGCGTAGAATTTGAGGTTTAGGATTTGAACTTTAAGTTGCAGCGTGTAGGGTTTGGGGTTGAAGGTGCAGAGGTTTCAGCGCTGGGGGCTTGGGGTTGAGAGTCCTGGGCTATGGGCACTGCGGCTAGGGCAGCACCCTTCCGAAGAATCACTAAGCAAGGGTTTGCAGGAACCTTTTTTGAGTTGGCGAGACCTCTCTGCCCGCTTTGGGGTGACAATTCCACCCGTCATTCCCCCTACATCTCTCTCAATTATCATCGCTACCTCCCCTGCATACAAGGGGGTAAACCCAAAGTGGTATTCTGACTCCGAAAAAGGGGAGGGGTTTTTGTTGATGACAAGTTAGGTTGGCTGGCAGTAAACCCTAAACCCTAAACCCTAAACCCTAAACCCTAAACCCTAAACCCTAAACCCTAAACCCTAAACCCTAAACCCTAAACCCTAAACCCTAAACCCTAAACCCTGAACCCTGAACCCTGAACCCTGAACCCTGAACCCTGAACCCTGAACCCTAAGTGTAATGGCACTAAATGTGCCCGCTGATGCGGCTTTTCGACAGCCACGGCAACCACGTCGAGCACTTCAGCAGGTCTACCTTGCGGGTTTGGGGTTTTGGGTTTAGGGTTTAGGGTTTAGGGTATACTCGGGTCCTCAGTTCGTATTGTGAAGCTTAGGTCAGTCAAATGAGGAAGCAGACATGCTCAATGCTCCTTAACCCTAAACGCTAGACCCTTAACCCTAAGCCCTAAGCCCTAAGCCCTAAGCCCTAAGCCCGAAGCCCTAAGCCCTAAACCCTAAACCCTAAACCCTAAACCCTAAACCCTAAACCCTTCACGCCCTTGTTCAGAGGCTCCTTCTTCAGTACCTCCCGGACTTGGCGGCGCATTTAGAGTCCCAAGGTGGATCCGAGGGCACCGCCTTGAAAACAGTAGGGTTTAGGGTTTAGGGTTTGGGTTTAGGGTTCAGGGTTTCGGGTTCAGGGTTTGGGGTTTGGGGTTTGGGGTTTAGGATTTAGGGTTTAGGGTTTAGGGGCTCAAGGGTTCCGGGGTTCAAGGGTTCAGAGTTTAATGCTTCGGCCCTGGGGGTCCTGGATTTCGGGTTGGCTTCAACAAGAGTCTGTTGTTCAGGCGGGCTGATCTCAGCAACGCAAGCCCTAAGCCCAAACAACCTTTGGGGTTCAGGGTTTGGGGATTAGACCCTAAACCCTAATCCTCAATCCCTAAACCCTAAACCCGAAACCCGAAACCCTAAACAAACTTAACTTTGGATTCTTTTCAGAGGTCATCCGATAAAATTAGAACGCCATGGAGAAGATCCGCCTGTTCCCCTCCGCACCCTAAACCCTAAACCCTAAACCCTAAACCCGAAACCCCAAACCCCAGCCTCCCCATTTTGGCGCACATCCCGCGACTCCGAGCCCAAAGCCCTGCAAGACCTAACGCAGCCGCATGCTTCCGATGTTCGAGTTAGGGTTTAGGGTTTAGGGTTTAGGGTTTAGGGTTTAGGGTTCAGGGTTTAGGGTTGAGGGTTGAGGGTTTCGGGTTTCGGGTTCAGGCTTCGGGGTGTAGGGTTGCAACCTGAACCAACTAACCGCCGATACCTGAACCGTACAAGCCCCCGACCCACACGAGCCCTGCCAGAAATCGACCTGTCGCCGATCACTGTGACCCTCGGCAAGCACTACAAATAGGGCTTAGGGTTTAGGGTTTAGGGGTTTAGGGTTTAGGGTTTAGGGTTTCGGGTTTAGGGTTTAGGGTTGAACATCGCTGCTTTGGGCCCCCTGCTTCTACCCCCAACCCCCAACCTTGAACCCACAACCCTGAACCCTAAACCCTACTGTAGACCCTCTGTATCCAACGCATCCACACGTTGAAATGGAGTGGTCGCCTCAACCCCAAGGCTTCTGCCCAAGTCCCAGCATTGGTTTTTAGGTTCAAGGAGGTTAGTGTTTCGGGTTTGGCGCTCAGGGTTTGGGGTTCAGTGGCTTTGAAGCAAGGAACTGGTTCCTCTGCTTGTTTCTGAACACGCTGCCGCCCAAGTGGTCCCACCGAGTTCTCGACACCGTGCGGCCCTCAGTTAACTCGATAGATTCTAGGGTTTAGGGTTTAGGGTTCAGGGTAAGCCCCTAACCCATGAGCATGAAACGCAACAAACCCTGAAACCACTGGAAGGAAGCCCAACCTGCAATCAGGGGCTTAGAGGGTTGAGGGGCTGTGTGGAGGGCCTTAAGATTTAGGGTTTAGGGTTTTTAGGGTTTAGGGTTTCGGGTTTAGGGTCTTCGTGTTCTGGGGCACCAGTGCTCTTTCAGGGCTTTTGGGGTTTTGGGATGTGGGGATTTGGGGTTGAGTTAAAGTTTGGGGGGGGGGGGGGGGGGGGGGGGGTTGGGGTGTTAGGGTTGTGGGGTTGCGGGGTTCTGGGGTTATTGGGTATAAGGCTCCTAAACCCAAACGGTAAGACATGTTTCCTTTGTGGCAGCAGTGAATCGTCAAGCTACCCGCGGGCTGGTTAAGTCGCGTGCACACTGGGGATTCGCGAATTCCAAGACTGGTCAGAACCCACTTGCCACCGCCAAGCAGAAATCTCATTCACGACAACACCCCTCATCTTTAAGGGCAAAGTTCCTGGCGTGCAACGTTCCACGACAACAGCCCAAACGAGCTCGCCACTTTCTAAACTTAAGCCCCTGAGTCCACAAGCCCGAAGCCAGGCAGAATAGAAGCCCCAAAGGTAAGGTGCTGTCAATTCCACATTGTTCAAGGCTTGAAGGGTGTAATGGCGCTTTACGAGTTCAGCAAAAAAAGGAGCTGAGATTGCCACAACATGGTTGTTCTTGTTGTCTCTCTGCAGAGTGCTCTAATTTCATTGAGGGCTACTGCTGTACGGAAAGCCGCCCCTTCAACCCATGGACGCGCGGCCCTCACAACGGCTCGCGCGGGACTCGCGCAGAAGCACATATGTTGGCCGCCGTGAAGCAGTTTTTTCCCAGATCAAGTGGGATTGGGGGAAGAGATCGTGTGTGCAGCTACGTGTGTGCATGGGAAGGCTCTGCAAATTCTCAGACACATAGACCTTGCAGACAACTAGGGCTTCTCTTTCAAGCGTGTAGTGCCAAATGCATACTACTTTGCTTGTGTGTCGGGAACATGTGCATGTCGCGCGCGTGCACTCGCAGAATGGCATCAATTGCTGTCTTTGTGCTGACACAAATGTGCTCCCCTCCCAGGCGCATGTGTGTCGAGAACATGCGCGTGCGGCGCGTGCACATTGGGGGAACGGCTTCAACATATGTCTTTGTGATGCGACTTTACGCGGGGTGATGTGACTTCGCTCGCGGCCGCGTGTCATTGGGGAGATGTGACTTCGTACGCAAAGATGTGAGTTAACCTAGTCCCTAGTAGGCCGTTTTTTGGAGCTTCGAGCCATGACTTAATATTGGGGGTACTAGCAGCATGCCCTTATGGTCCCCATTGTAAATGTACTGCAATAACTCCCAAAACCTCATTCCTCTGCATACTTTCCGCCATTGCAGAGACAGCGTTTGTTGCTTTGGGCGTCTTAAACGATCATGGGATTCTACCTTGGACCCCTAAGGTTTTACCCTGGGGTTTGGGGACCCTATTTCAGGATTCCTAATGCCATACAAGGGCCATAATAGGTGTATATGAAGCCTCTTCGGAGTACAACCTCAAAGGTACGAGTCTTAGTACCTTGAAGGGGTTTGGGTGGCTCCTTCTTGCCTACAAGCAAAAACCCTTCACCCTGAACCCTAAACAAGCCTGCAACCCTGGGACCCCAATCCCTAGAGCCGCAAAATGTCAGCCCTTCCACTAAATCCCAAATCAAGAACCTTGAGCGCCAAAGCCTAACCCCGATCCCCAAACCTCAAACCCTGCTCCCTGCACCCGATAGAAGCCCAACCCCATACACCCTGAACCCCAAACACCATAAACTCTAGACCCTACACCCCCAACCCCCTAAACTTTGAACTCCTGGGACTTTTCTTGGACCCCGGAGGTTGTTGAGGACCTTTTTAAAGCTCCTGTATTCAATATAATAGGATTATCACCAAACAGGAAACCATAAGCCCAAAAAGATGGAAAAAAGCCTACACCGAAAACCACCCCCCCCCCCCCCCCCCTGCCCACCCCCCCCACCCTCAACCGAAAGTGAACCCTGAACCCTAAACCCTAACCCTAAACCCTAAACCCTAAACCCTAAACCCTAAACCCTAAACCCTAAACCCTAAACCCTAACTAACCCCTAAACCCTAAACCTAAACCCTAAACCCTAAAACCCTAAACCCTAAACCCTAAACCCTAACTCCCAAAGCAGGTCCTCTACGAGGGCTCGGTGACCCTCTTCCGGCTGGCCCTCGCCATCCTCGCGCTTCGCAGCCACGAGCTTCTGCTCTTCGGGCTATCTTGGGGGGCTTGGGGTTTGGGGTTTAGGGTTCAGGGTTTAGGGTTTAGGGTTTAGGGGGGATTTGGGGTTTGGGGTTTAGGGTTAGGGGGGGTTTGGGGTTTGGGGTTTAGGGGGGGATTTGGGGTTTAGGGGTTGGAGTTTAGGGGTTTCGGGATTACGGGGTTAGGGGGGTTTTGGGGGGGGGGGGGGGGGGGGGGTTTGGGGGGGTTGGGGGGGTTGGGGCGGTTTGGGGCGGTTTGGGGGGGTTTGGGGGGTGGGGGGGGGTTTGGGGGGGTTTGGGGGGGTTTAGGGGTTTACCTGAACCCTGAACCCTAAACCCTGTATGAACCCTGAACCCTAAACCCTGAACCCTAAACCCGAAACCCTCAACTCTCGCAGGTCCTGTACCTCCATCCCGGATGCCTTCGTGTACCTCCGCAGTCCCTGCGACTGCCGCGGCATCGCCAAGGCTGCGGCTCTTCTGCCGAGGGCCGCGCTTGGGGCTGCTGTACCCTAAGTCCTGTATTGTCGTGAACGTTTTTTTCATGCAGCTGTAGATGTGGCGTTGTTTTCTGTGTCCCCTGAGCACTCTAAAACCCCGTTCCCTTTATAAGCTCCTTTCCACAAAGAAGGCACCCTTTTCATTCCCAGGGTTTGCGGGGGGGGGGGGGGGTTTTGAGGGGTATGTGCCTGGATTTGGGTGTCCTTGAGACAGCAAAGCCAGTTCTGGTTTCAAGCCAAAGGGTGCGTTTCTTCATGGTCCATTCCATCCACTGCCCTGTCTGTCACGCGACGCAACAGGCAGTCGCGTTAAGTTTCCTTACCCGTGACAGTAAGTTGCAGCACTGGCTCAAACAACCCGTAGCATCAGTGAATTCTCCCATCCGATCACTGATCGTGAGATCGCTGGCTCGGCAAACGAGTCGCTCAGACAAGCAACCCGAGCTCGTGAGAGAAAGAACAGACCATGGCAAGTACAGGGAAGGCAGAGATACCCCCCGAAGATCGCATTGCGGTTCGAGACAAATGCGTGGTCTCGCTGGGAAACATGGTCGAGGTGATGGTGAACTGGGTGATCATGGGCAAGCTCTGGCTCCTGGTCTTCAACATCGGCTTCGGGCTGTCCCCGGCTATCCTGGGTTGGCTGCTTCTGGGCTTCAAAACTTGGGATGCCGCCGTCGATCCAATTATCGGCAATCTCTCCGACAACACGCGGACGCGGTGGGGACGGCGCAGGCCATACATCGTGGTCTTTGCCATCATAACCGGCCTGGTTTCGCCCATGCTCTGGTTCATGGGCTCGGACTGGAGTGAGTTTGCGCAATACGCCTGGATCGTTGTCTTCGGCCTCTTGCTCTACACTAGCTTCTCGCTTTGGGGCATGCCCTATTACAGCTTCATGCTGGAGTTGACGCCGAACTATGATGAGCGCACTCGCCTCTGTGCTTACAGAACCTTCTTCAGCAAGCTGACGATACCGGTTGGTGGTCTGAGCGTGTTCCTCGTCTCGCTGCCATTCTTTGGAGAAAATGGAGAGTCGGACGTGGTGAATGGCGTGCGACACATCAGTGTGCTGATGGCGATCCTCATCATCGTTTTCGGCACACTGCCCGGCGTTTTCGTGAAGGAGCGCTATTACGAGAAAGCCTCCAGCAAGGCTGAGAAGGAATCGCTACTGAAGAGCCTCAGGAAGACATTCTCCTGCAAGCCGCTGTGGCTACTCTGCGGCATGGTCTTCTTCAACATCCTGGGCACGGTCTCTATTGTTAATCTGGGCACCTATCTGAATCTCTATCTCATCAACGATGGCCAGCTCTTTGACGCGTCCAAGATAGAACTTTGGAAGGACGTCACCATGATGGCTGTCGGCATTGCCGCCCTGCCTGCCTGGGTCTGGCTCAGCGAGAAATCCGACAAAAAGCTGTCGATGGCGATCGTTCTGTTATCTGCCTTTGTCGGACAGTGGATGGCGTATTACTGCATCAACCCGGAGTATCCATATCTACAGCTGATACCAGCTGCTTTTGGCTCGGCAATCACCGGGTCCCTGTGGTTGATTGTCCCTTCTATGACAGCGGATATTGCTGACTATGATGAGAAGCATACGGGGCTGCGTCGAGAAGGCAGCCTCAATGCCGTTTTCTCGTTGAGTGTTCATGTCGCATTTGCCCTCGGTGCAGGCCTGTCAGGAGTCCTGATTGACATGACCGGCTTCGATGTGGACTTGGGTAAGGAGCAACCAGCAGAGGTACTCGATGCCATGTTCAACACCTACATCTGGTTCCCCATTGTCATCTGGATCATCAGCCTCGTGTTCCTGGCCTTGTACCAACTGGACAGGAACAAGTTGAAGGACATTCGTGCAGAGCTCGAGGCGCGCCGAGGAAAGCTCTAGTGCGTTTCACCAATACTCCGCCGGGAGTTTAGGGTTTCGGGTTTCGGGTTTAGGGTTTAGGGTTTTGTTTGCAGCGTTCGCGTCAGAGAAAATTAGAACGCGAGGAGCACCTGGTAACGTGCTGGAGTCTCAAAGAGAAACGCCAGCCAGCAAAAAAGCTGCCGCACAAAGGGCACAGGACAGGGCGCCGCGACACCCAAGGCACCTAGCCAAGCTAGTGTCCGTGGTGGTAGGGGCAGGAAGCGCGGCAAGAACTAAATTGAAGCTGCTCCTGCTGAAGGCACTGGGCACTCAACAATGGAGAAGAAGTCATTCAGCAAGATCGAGCAAGAGAGGATGCCAAAACAAGCCCTTTCCCACAACAGTGACATCTTTGCGTGGCTTTCAGCCCCCCCAATTCCAGAGCATGCTTGTCACGTCCCTAAACCCTAAACCCTAAACCCTAAACCCTAAACCCTAAACCCTAAGCCCTAAACCCTAAACCCTAAACCCTAAACCCTAAACCCTAAACCCTAAACCCTAAACCCTAAACCCTAAACCCTAAGTAATAGTCTTTTGCACTTTGAAGAGTGTAACCTTCTGAGGCCCGCCACATGTTTTTGCAGATCGTCTCGGCTAGCCCTAACCCTTGAGCCGAACACCCCCCCAAGTCCCAAACCCTAAACCCCTAAACCCTAAACCCCAAACCCTAAACCCTAAACCCCAAACCCTAAACCCTAAACCCTAAACCCTAAACCCCAAACCCCAAACCCTAAACCCTAAACCCTAAACCCTAAACCCCAAACCCACACTACTCCCATTTCAACCAGGCCCCGGTCTCTTAAGCCCCTCGACTTGCGAAGGCGGCAGAGGGCGCGGAACTCTGGGCTCGATCCTCAGGTTTTCAGTGCCTCTGTGGTTTGGGGGGGTTTAGGGTTTAGGGTTTAGGGTTTAGGGTTTGAGGGTTCAGGGTTGGGGGTTTGGGGTTGAATCATTTCGGGTTTAGGTTCAGGGTCGAGGGTTCAGTGGTTGAGGGTTTTAGGGGGTTTCAGGGTCCTTTCTAGCGGGCGGTTTGCAGGGTTTGCAGGGTTCACAAGGTTTACAGGGTTTACAGGATTTTAGGGGGTTTGCAGGGTTTATAGGGTGTATAGGCTTTATGGGGTTTACAGGCTTTGTAGGGTCTATCGGGTTTATGGGGTTTATGGACTTTATAGGGCCTATCGGCTTTATCGGTTTAGGGTTTAGGGTTTAGGGTTTAGGGTTCAGGGCCCAAGTACAAGAAACCCCTTGGCAGGATGTTTATCTCTGAGCTACCCTGCGCCATCTTGGATCTTGGGATCCTCTGCTACCCGCGTCCCCTCCCCCCCCCACAAAAAAAAAGAAAACCAAA
The DNA here is from genome assembly GCA_905221605.1 of Symbiodinium natans. NCBI lineage: Eukaryota > Dinophyceae > Suessiales > Symbiodiniaceae > Symbiodinium > Symbiodinium natans. The sequence goes on along the minus strand of CAJNDS010002267.1, from coordinate 380,059 downwards.
AAGGAAATGACAAGCAGAAAAGGAAATTCAAGACAACTAGATAAACCCCAGGGTCCGGCCAAGAAAGAACGGCTGATTAAACAAACTAAAAAATAGGCCTTCTTGTGGGATCGAAGCTAGCTTGCCAAACCCCTGGGTTTCCCTAAACCCCCACAAGAACCTGAGAACCCTAACCCTTTGCGGCGGCGAAGTTTTCTCACAGACATCCTTGTCCACAGTGCGGATGTCTGTTTATTTATTTATTTTTTTCCGGGGCTTCAAGGTTCAGGGCTTTGGCTAGGAGGCCAAGTAGTTCCCTGCTCCCCGCCCCATACCTTCAGCCCTCTTTATTTTTGGGTTTCTGTTGAGCCGAGTTAGGTGGGTTGAAGGGCTTCTTGAGTCGGACGGCTGGTGTTTATGTAGTGCTTTAGTGTGTGAGGGTTCCCTACATATCCATTCGGCCTAAACCTAAACCCTCAATTCTGGCGAGGAGCTGATGTTCGCCGAGTGGCTGAATGACCGATGTTTTTGTCCGGATTTGGGTCGCAGGGTCCCGGAAGAGGGAGTTGGAGATTGCCTTGGGGAGGAAGGCCTCAAGGGTTTTGGGGCTTTCGAGTTTAGAGAGGGCGAGGGCTTCTGAAGGTCTGCTGTTCTCGAGAGGGTGAGATGGAGAGGTCAAGCGGTTGCGCTCCTTGAGGCGTAAACCCCACCCAAACGCCAAACGCCAGAGCCCTGAACCCCAAACCCTAAACCCGAAACCCTAAACCCTAAACCCTAAGCCCTAAAGACCATAGCACTTTCAGCACCCCCTCACCCCTCAGGAGTTTAGGGTTTAGGGGGTTAGGAGGTTTAGGGGTTTAGGGGTTTTAGGGGTTTTAGGGGTTTAGGGGGTTTAGGGGGTTTAGGGGGTTTAGGGGGTTTAGGGGTTTAGGGCAAGTAAGCATGCGGATTGTCGGGGGTCTGTGAGGTGGGGGGTTGCCAGGGCTCTAAAAGCCAGTGCAATGCTACCCTGTTGCACTGTTCTGTCCATCGGATGGCGAGGGTTTGGGGGGTCCGGTCGTTCAAATTAGGACACGCGGCCCCAGCCTCACGGACGAGCAGACGAAACTGCCCTGACTGGCATCCTTTACCCTCTCCAGGCTTACATTGGTTTGGGCAGCAGAAGGCGCAGGAGACTTTGTTGCCGCATCACTCTCCAGTGGACCCTGCAGACAGTGGCAGCGGGTGCTAGAGCATCGGCGGGCAGCAATCAAAGCAGCTGCGAAGAAGCAACGTGTTTGTCAGAGGAACACTCGCACTCTTTAGTCTATAGGCATAGGTCCTTAAGAAATGAAACGGGTTTCGAATTCAGGTGTATTCGGGATAGGGGTCAGAATATACAGGATCAACACAAAGCACAAAAATGATCAGCACAAAACCCTAACCCCTAAACCCTAAACCCTAAATCCTAAACCCTAAACCCTAAACCCAGACCCTAAACCCTCGGTTGTTGATTTTTGTTGATCCCCTTTTCTTGATCCGGCAGCCGTGGTCTATTCAGGGTAGGCTTCCGGGTTCAGGATCTCATATGAAGCATACTAAAACTCTAAACCCTAAACCCTAAACCCGAAACCCTAAACCCTAGACCCTAAACCCTATGTGAAGTGACGTGAAAGGTCTTCGTAGCAGCATTTAGCCAGAGGTCCGGGAAGCGAGAGGGCCCCCTCGAAAGCAAAACGTCATAGATTTTTGGTTAGCATGTTCATTAGATTTTTTGTTAGTTCCTAGGCCTTAGTGAGACAGGAAAACACAAATCCGTAAACCTACCTCCCTAAGCCCTGAATCCCTGCATCCCTAAACCCTAAACCCTACACCCTCAACCCTAAACCCTAAACCCCAAACCCCAAACCCTAAACCCTAAACCCCGAAGCCCTAAACCCTAAACCCTCAACCCTCCAGGACCTCTCGGAGCAGAAGCTAGCGCGCCTGCGCCGCGAGCAGCGAAAGCAGGTTGAGGAGCCTTGAGGGCCAGTTCTCTGAGGGTTTAGGGTGTAGGGTTTGGGGTTCAGGGTTTAGGGTTTAGGGTTTAGGGTTTAGGGTTTAAGGTTTAGGGTTTGGGGTTTAATTAGGGTTTAGGGTTTAGGGTTTAGGATTCAGGGTTTGGGGTTTAAGTTCTCCAAGGGTTTGGGGTTTATGGCTTTAGTTCTCTAAAGGTTTGGGGTCTATGTTTTCTGGCTGTAGTTCTCTAGGGGTTTGGGATTTACGGGATTGGGGTTTGTGGTTTATGCTGTATGGCTGTAGTTCTCTAGGGGTTTGGGGTTTATAATTCTCTAGGGGTTGGGGGTTTATGGGTATATGGGGTTAGGGGTTTAGGTAGGTCGTTTATATATATATATATACATATATAAAAATGTATATATATATATATATATATATATATTTTTGTTGTTTTTGTTCAGTTGGGTGGGGGGTTGTAAAGACCCTGTCTAGGGGTTTAGGCAGAGGTCTTTTGTTTGGGGGGGTTTTAGGACTTTGGGGTTTTAGGGTTTTTGAGTTTTGGGGGGTTTACGGCCTCGGGGTTTAGGGTTTGTATGGTTGGGGGTTTGTGGGTCCGCAGCTGGACAAACGCAAGTTTGATCAAGAAGTGACTCCTTAAAGCAGGGAAGCCATGTTTTCAATTTTGGCAAGTATTGTTTACAAGCCCGAAACCCTAAACCCTAAGCCCTATCAACCTAAATCCTGAACAGTTGAGTTCTGGTCTCTGGTGGGGAGTCTGACGGTCCATCCCAACACACCCCCACCCCCCTCCCCACTAAATTGGGGTATATAAGGGGTATATAAGGGGGTCCCCCTTTGAGGGCCCATATTAAGGGACCATTTTAACCCCCCCAAGACTCTCCGCGCAATAAAGGCGGAGGATGCCAAAACGGCGGCGTCGAAGACGTCGCCGGGCTTCCTGCAGAAGATGTCGCGCGGGCCCGAGGTTTAGGGTTTAGGGTTTAGGTTTCCGGGTTTAGAGTTTAGGGTTTAGGGTGTAGGGCCGAGGACTAGAGGAGAGTGCTTAGGGTTCCTTGTCGCGTTCTGGGTCCCTGTGTTCCAAGTTCCTGATCAACAGAACTTGAGTGGGGGGAAGGGGGGTCTTAGGACGGTGCTTCGATACCCCCTGCTCTTCTGCTGTGACGCTGCGTTGATGAATTGAGACATGGCCTGTTGCTAAATGTCGAATCTGCCATTCCCAAGTCTCCTGAACAGTTCTGTCTGTCGTCCTTCCAACATTTCCAGGGTTTAGGGTTTAGGGTTTAGGGCTGTATGGGCTGCAGAAGCCGTTAAGCCCTCAACCCTAAACCCTACATACCCTAAACTCCAGTTTTATGGGTCCACTCGTCGATCTTCAGTCAGTGGCCGGTGGAAGCAGCTCTTGGTCCGCATGTCTCAAGCGTTCCGTTCTTTCACCCCAAGCCCCCTCCCAATGCCCATACAGCCCTCATTTCCTACACTTCTGAGCTGCTGAACCCTGAGCCCTCAGAGCCCTAAATCCTAAACCCTAAACCCTAAACCCTGAACCCTAAACCCTGAACCCTAAGCCCCTAAGCCCCTAAGCCCGGAACCCAAAGCCTAAGCCCTAACTCGGCAAATTGGAACTTGCAAGTAGCATCTCTTTACCCATGTGTCTTGCAGGTGGTTGCTTTGAAAGCGCTTATAAGACGCTGAATCAGAAGACGCCAAACCCTAAACCCTAAACCCTCCACCCTACACCCTACACCCTACACCCTAAACCCTAAACCCTACACCCTACACCCTGAACCCTAAACCCTAAACCCCAAACCCTAAACCCCAAACCCTAAACCCTAAACCCTAAGTCGGTGATCTTTTGGGTTCTTAAGGCGTAGCCTAAGAATCGTCTCCTTGCACGCCATGGGCCCTATGGCGACCTTCGATTTTCGGAACAACCTCCGCTACTGCACGGAAGCTCTTTCTGAGGTTTAGGGTTTGGGGTTTAGGGTTTACTCTGGGGCCCTTAAGGGAGGGGGGTGCATGGGGGTAAACCCTAAACCCTAAACCCTAAGCCCTAAGCCCTAAACCCTCAACCCTACACCCTTCACCCTTCACCCTTCACCCTAAACCCTAAACCCTAAAACCCCAAACCCCCTTAAGGGCTCTTTAAGTTCAGGGTTTCGGGTTGAGGTTTGTTGATTCCTAACCCGAAGCTTCTAGGTTTTGGGATCTTGAGGGTTTAGGGTTTAGGGTTTAGGGGTTTGGGGTTTCGGGTTTAGGGTTTGGGGTTTAGGGTTTGGGGTTTAGGGTTTAGGGTTTAGGGTTTAGGGTTTAGGGGGGCCTGGGGTTTCGGATTTACAGGGGTTTCGGGATTGGGCTTGCATGGTTGAAGAGGCAAACAGGGTTGCAGGTTCATCGTTGCAGAGGTAGCGCCCCGGTTTAGGGCTTAGGGTTTGGGTGGAGTGTTTTGGAATTCGGGTTTAAGGCGTGGAGTTTAGGGAAGAGGCCGCAAAGAGGATAAACCCAAAACCCTAAACCCTAAACCCTAAACCCTAAACCCTAAGCCCTAAACCTTAAACCCTAAACCCTAAACCCTAAACCGATACTTGCAAGTCGCCCAGGATGCATCGCAGGCGCGGGCGTTGATGAAACGCAATCCTAATCCGGCGCTCATGCCGAGACCCTGCAAACCCTAAGATCTAAATCCCCAAGCTTGGGTTTTCTCCTTCTACTCGCAGTCCTTAGGAGGGATAGCAGGGGTACTATAATCCCTAGTAGTTACTGTGAATATCAGGGGAACGTCCCAACCAAAACCACTCGGAACCCTAAACCCTAAACCCCAAACCCTAAACCCCAAACATCCCTAAGCCCTAAACCGCCGCACTCAGGAGGCAGACTTGTCAAAGGACTTGTCCGGCCATGTGGCCACCGGCTCAGCCAGACCTCAGTGGGAACCTTCCGGGCTTGTAGCTTGGGAAGCCCTTAAGCCCCCTTTAGGTTCCCCCTAAGCCCCTTAAGCCCCCTCAAGCCCCTTAAGCCCTTAAGCCCTTAAGCCCCCCCCTGAGCCCTTAAGCCCTTAAGCCCAGGCCCTTCTTAGCCCTCAAGCCCTGAACCTTGAGCCCTGAAACCTTAAGCAGCGCTGTCGCCCCAAGTCCTCCAGCCTTCGATGCAAACCCTGCTCTCCCCTCCCGCCCCCCCTGCCGAACAACGCGAATCTCTGGGGGCCAGCAGCAGAGAGGCTTCTGCCTAGAAACTTTCAAGGCCCCTCAAAGACCTTAGAAGTTGAACTTCCTGTTGGGGGCTTTAGGGCTGAACAAAGCCCCAAAATGGGTAGTTCTCGAAACTAGTTCTTTCTTGGGGTTATGTTTCTGTACCAGAAAGGGGACCCCAAAAACGGACCGAATTTAGAGAACTTGCCATGTGAGTTTGGGTTGCCTCAAGGGGCCATAGTTTGGAAAGCTGACCAGGTAGGCCCCGCATGCATGTTGCCTAGGGGACAGGAGCCGACGCCACTGTAGAGGGTTAGGGGTTTAGAGGTTTAGTGGTTGAGGCTTTTAGGGTTTAAGGGTTTAAAGGTTTGGGGCTTTTGGGCTTCAAGGGTTTGGGGGTTGAGTGGCTTTAGGTTTAGGGTTTTAGGGGTTTTGGGTTTAAGGTCTAAGCTCCAGGTACTCCGTTCTCTTCGTAGCCCAGGGGTACCCTTTCCCTTTTGTTTGGTTCAAGGTTCCCTTACAAGGGTACCCTTACTATAGCGTGGTCACCGGGCTACTAAACCTTTCTAAATGCTGCAGATGTCCAGCTATAGAGATCCATCATCGTCAGGTCTTCAGCCTTTCCTGTGCGTACTGGCACCAACGGCAAGGATATCCCCAATGAAGCCCTCAGCTCGAAACCCTAACCCCCCAAATGGCCCCCAAACCCTCAAGCCCTCAACCCCCTAAAAACCCTAAAGCCTTCAACCTTTAGGCCCTAGACCCTAAACCCTAAACCCTAAACCCTAAACCTTAAACCCTAAACCCTAAACCGTAAACCTAAGCCCTAAGCCTTCAACCCCGAAGCCCTCGCGGCGAGGCGGTCGTCACCGGCGCCAGCAGCGGAATCGGACGCTGCGCCGCTGTGGCTGAAGACGTCCGTGAGGTGAAGGTGGTTGGGTTTCAGGGCTTAGTGGTCTTAGGTTTAGGGTTTAGGGTTTAGGGTTTAGGGTTTAGGATTTAGGGTTTAGGGTTTAGGGTTTAGGGTTTCAGGGTTTCAGGGTTTCAGGGTAGAGGGCGTGAGGTTTTAAGGCTTTGTCTGGGTCATTGTTGAAAGTCATTTTTACATGTTTGTGATTACTTGAACCCAATCAGAAAAGACATGATCATTCTTAAGTGGGAACCCAACAATGGTGGGTTCAAAGCTCCGAAGGGTCAGGGGTGCTAGGGTTTAGGGTTTAGGGTTTAGGGCCGGAAAACCTGGGGACCGCCCGTGCCATCAGCCCTGAACGCAAGCCTTCGCGCTGCCAAAGGTCTCGACCCAGCTTGTCCGGCAGCGCTGTGCCCCAACATGAACCATCACTGGATGACGGGGGCACTTTTCAGTCTGTGTCATGTCTTAAACCCTAAACCCGAAACCCTAACCCCTAAACTCTAAACTCTAAACCCAAAACCCAAAACCCTAAACCCTAAGCCCTAAACCCTAAACCCTAAACCCAAACACCCAACACCCCTCAGGCTCTAAACCCTAACAGGGCCCTTATCTTGCAGAAATCCGGAGGCTTGGCCCCTGAGCCCTGGGATCTGCTGAGCCTTTTCACGGTACCCTTACCTACATGTTACATGTTCATGAATACTTAAACCCAACAAGGAACCAACAAAAACTACATTGTTATGAATACGTAAACCCAAGAAGGAACAAAACGTTTACATTCTGTTATGAATGCTTAAACCCAGTAAGGAACAAACATGATCATTTTAACATAGTGACCCAACAATGGTGCAGGTACGGTCTACCTCGCGGGCCGTGACATAGCAAAGCTGGAGGGGCTGGCCAAGGACCCCTCCCTCAGAGTTCTTTTATTTTATTTTTCACTTTTCACTTTTTTGTGGGGGTTTAGGGTCTTGGGTTTAAGTTTAGGGTGTGGGATTTGGGGTTGGGATTTTGAGGTTTGGTGTTTAAAGGTGGGTCCCTTCCTGGGAACAATGACGCATTTTCACGTTCAAGCACGTTCTTGTTCTGCACTACAGGTCTCTGAACCCTAAACCCGAAACTTAAATAAACTTCAAGTGTTAGAGGTTTGACGGTGTCTGAACGGATCTAGGGCTGCTGCTTCAGAAAGTGATTTGGGTCAGTTCGGAACCCTGTCGTTTAGGGCTTGGGGGATTACGGATGGGTTTAGGGTTTAGGGATTAGGGCTACACCCTCAACCCTACATTTGCCAGAGCCCATAGGTAGGATGTTGCCCTGGACGCCCAGTGGTGGCCCTTTGTCCCTCGCACAATACAGGGTCGGCATGATTACTAATTGTTTTCGCTACGGTTTCTTTATAATTTTATAATTATGCTACAATAACCCCAAAACCCTGTTCTAATTCCCCTGAACCCTAAACCCTAAACCCCAATCCCGAAAACCCGGTTCTCAGTACTAAGGCCCCTATCCGAGGGGGAGGTAAACCACAAACCCCAAACTCCAAACCCTAAACCCTGAACCCTAAACTTAGGTTGTGCTGGGGGGGGGGGGGGGGGCAAGTTGCACAAGCCGCAGGAATTGGGCGCCGGAGCCCGCGTGCTTCACGCGCCTGGCCTCACTTTGACTAAGCCCGAAACCCTGAAGTCCTAAAACCCCAAATCCCAAACCCCAAACCCCAAACCCCAAGCCCCAAGCCCCAAGCCCCAAGCCTCAAGCCCTAAGCCCTAAGGCCTGGGCCCCAAACCCCAAACAAACTTGAAGCCCTACAGCCCCCAAATCTTAAAGCCCTGATAGCCTCAAGATCGCCCTGATCTCTGGAAAGCCCATGAAGCCTAAGAAAGCTGGTTTTGGGGTTTAGGGCTTCGGGTTTAGGGTTTAGGGTTTAGGATTTGGGGTTTAGGGTTTAGGGCTTTAAGGGCTTTAAGGGCTTTAAGGGCTTTAAGGGCTTTAATGGCTCTAAGAGCTTTAAGGGCTTTAAGGGCTTTAAGGTCTTTAGGGCTTTAAGGGCTTTAGGGGTTTAGGGGTTTAGGGCTTAGGGTCTACGTCTTCGACCCTAAAGCATGGTTTGTGGTGCTGTCTGAGGGGAGTTAGGGTTCAGGGGAAACCCTAAACCCTAAACCCTAAACCCTAAACCCTAGACCCTAAACCCTAAACCCCAAATCGAGTCCCGAGAGCCCCAGAAAGAGTGTAGGGTTCAGGGCTGGTGCTCAAGGGCACCAATCCGACTGTTCTACTCTACGACCGGAATAGTTACTCATGGCATCCCCTCATGGTCCCTTTATTAATTATAATACGCCCCCCCACCCCCCTCAAAAAAAAAACTCGTTTAATCATGAAGGCCCCGATATTTTGTGTTTGTTCTTGTGTCGGGTTCGGGGTTAGGGTCTTGGCTTAGGGTTTAGGGTTCAGGGTTTAGGATTAAGGGTTTAGGCTTGTAGAGTCTGGGGGTTGGGGGCTTTTCCTGTTTGTCAGGGTGTTGGATCCTAGGGTTTGGGGGCCCTACTACCCCCCCCCCCCCTCTATACTACCCCCCCTAGGTTCCCCCCTTAAGCAACCTTAATTTGGCCTAGCCCTAGGTGATGGGGGGAACCTAGGGGGGTAGTATAACCCCAAAACCCAAAACCCAAAACCCTAAACCCCAAACCCTAAACCCTAAACCCTAAACCCTAAACAGAGGGGGTTTAGTAGGGGAGCCCGTGAGTTTGGCAGGCCGTACGCCGCAAAAAGCTGAGGTAGATTTCTCCGACCTGGCCACTGTGAAGGCGGCGGCTAAGGACAGTTCAGGGTTGAAGCCCTAAGGCCTTAAACCCTAAGCCCTAAGCCCTAAGCCCTAAGCCCTAAGCCCTAAGCCCTAAGCCCTAAGCCCTAAACCCTAAACCCTAAACCCTAAACCCTATCGCCTAAACCCTCAACCCTAAACCCTGAACCCTGAACCCAAGACCTTCAACACCCTTCGCACTGAGCCCTAAACCCTAAACCCTAAACCCTGAACCCCAAACCCTAAACCCTAAACCCTAAACCCGAAAGGGTTTCTGGCTTCTTTACAGGACCTTCTGTCCTCGGCGCCGAAGTTGAACTACCTGGTGAACAACGCTGGGACGTGTCTTGGAGTAGGGTGTATAGAGGGTTTAGGGTTTCGGGTTTCGGGTTCCAAGACCTACTTCTCTTTAGAGAGTTATTGTTGTCATCAAGCCCCTTCAGGTACGTGGGCTGGGGGATCTGTAGGAAGGGTTTCGGGGACACCCAGAAGCCTCTCCACCCCCAGCCAGAAACCCTAAACCCTAAACCCTAAACCCTAAACCCTAGACCCTAAACCCTAAAGCCCAAACCCTAAACCTTAAACCCTAAACCCTAAACTCCTCTCACCTAAGGTACAACCACCCTCACGCCTGCACCAAGCAGGGCCTTGAGTGGCACATGGGCGTGAACCACTTGGGGAGCCCCTGCGATTTTGGTTCGGGGTTTGGGGGTTTGGGGGGGTTTGGGGGGGTTTAGGGTTTAGGGTTTAGGGTTTAGGGTTTAGGGTTTAGGGTTTAGGGTTTAGTGTTTAGGGGCTGAGGCCGCGGCATCGTTTCCTTGGGCAGCCCAGTGGGGCCCTTTTGCCCTTTTTTGGTTCAAGGTTCCCTTAGACAGTAACCAACCCTAAACAATGGTGCCCTTGCATGGTTGCTGGGCTACAAGGTTTCTGAGTTTGCTGAAAGCTGCAACAGTTTGTTCGATGCTGCTTGCTCCTGCGATGTGCCCTAACCCTTGATCCCACCCTAGCTCGATGTCATGCACTTGAAAGTTCATGGTACCTATTGATTAACCAACTATAGCTGTACTTACAAACCAAATTATGACCATATTTGGACACTTAAGGGGCTCAAAAAGTGGGTGACAAGCACAGACATAATTGGTGAATAAGTGCCATGAACCTCCGAGCAGTCGTGTTGCCATTCAAGAGGGTAAGACTCGTACCCTTAAGGTTGTGCCCCTCAAGGTTTCACGCACTATACTCCTTATATGGCTCTTACTTATCTTCTTGAGAAAGGATCCCCAAACCCAAGGGAACAACCTCCGGGATTCTTAAGGCAGAGTCCCCTGAGCCATGGGGTACCCTAAACCCTGAACCTTCAACCCTCAACCCTCATCCCTCAACCCTCAACCCTAAACCCTGAACCTTCAACCCTCAACCCTCAACCCTAAACCCTACACCCTAAACCCTACCTCCTGCCAAGCCCAGGGCAGTGCTCTTCACGCGGCTCCTAACGCCGCTTCTCATGAGATCGGCGCCCAGCCGCGTGGTGCTGACTTCCAGTGCCTCGGACGTCGTTTAGGGTTTGGGATTTAGGGTTTAGGGTTTAGGGTTTACAGTCGAGGGGTGAGGGTCGAGGCGTAGAGGGGTGAGGGTTGAGGGTTTAGAGGTGGCTTTGGTGCTTCTCAGTTCTTCTAAGGCCTCGGGAATTTCAAGTGCAGGGCGGGGGGGGGGGGGTCTTTTCTGATTCGTGGGGTTGGGGTTTCGGCTTTAGGAGTTTTGGGGTTGAGGCTTGGGGTTCCAGAATTTACCCTAAACCCCCAAACCCTTAACGCTAAACCCTAAACCCTAAACCCTAAAAACCCTAAACCCTAAACCCTAAACCTGACGGCGCATCTCGGAAGCATCGAAACAGGCGCCCTCCACTACTCCACTGCGACCCAGCGAACTCTGGGGCAGATCGATTGGGAGGACTCTCGTGTTAGAGCTTGGGGCCCGAGAGGCCTGTTTAGGGCTGAGGGGCTGGGGTTTAGGGTTTAGGGTTTGGGGTTTAGGGTTTAGGGTTTAGGGTTTAGGGTTTAGGGTTTAGGGTTTAGGGTTTAGGGTTAGGGTTTGGGGTTTAGGGTTCGATGCACGTGGGTCAGGGTTTCAGGGGCTTAGGGCTTGGTTTAGGAAATGTGAACTTGTAGGTTTTACCGGCGGGGTAAAACGGATCTGCGGGTGTCTTGGGGCTCATGGATGACCCAAAACCCTAAACCCAAAACCCAAAACCCTAAACCCAAAACCCTAAACCCTAAATCCTAAACCCTAAACCCTAAACCCTAACCTCTAAACCCTAAACCCTAAACCCTAAACCCTAAACCCTAAACCCTAAACCCTAAACCCTAAACCCTAAACCCTAAACCCTAAACCCTAAACCCTAAACCCTAAACCCCAAACCAGGATTGGAATTGGATCACGCGGAAGTACGACTGTGAAGTGGCCATGACCCAGTCCATGCTGGCGAACGCGAGATGGCGGCAGTATGGGCTCAGTCTACCCTAAACCCTAGCCCTAAACCCTAAACCCTAAACCCTAAACCCTAAACCCTAAACCCTAAACCCTAAACCCTAAACCCTAAACCCTAAACCCTAAACCCTAAACCCTAAACCCTCGAAACCTTGAGCCCTAAGCCCTAAAGCCCCAAATCCGAAGCCTTAAGCCTTAATATCCTGAGTCAAGCCACTGCCTGACTCCTCGCACAGCTATAAACCTGACACCTTTAAGCCCCCCACCCCCCAAGTCCTAAACCCTAACCCCTAAACCCCCCAAGTCCTAAACCCTACCCCCTAAACCCCCCAAGTCCTAAACCCTAACCCCTAAACCCCTACCAGAGCCGCAAAGTGCCCCTGCACGAACGAAGCTGTTGCGGTTGCACGCCTCTTCGACTGGATTCCGCTGCCTACCAGTCAACCTGAAGGCCTAAAGGGTTTAGGGTTTAGGGTTTAGGGTGGGTTTAGGGTTTAGGGTTTAGGGTTTAGGGTTTAGGGTTTAGGGTTTAGGGTTTAGGGTTTAGGGTTTAGGGTTTAGGGTTTAGGGTTTAGGGTTTAGGGTTTAGGGTTTGTTTAGGGGTTTTAGGGGTTTAGGGGTTTAGGGGTTTAGGGGTTTAGGGTTTAGGGTTTAGGGTTTAGGGTTTAGGGTTTAGGGGCCGGCAGAAGATGCGACCATTCTCCAATGGCCCCATGATCCATTCAATAAAGGTGTTTCCTGGCAGTAACGTTTTGCTTCCATTTTTCTCCGGTTAGGTCACAGTCTTGGGCCGTTCATCAAGAAATCGCTTCTTTTTTCCCCTGGACTGTTGCAGAACCTCAACCCTGAACCCGAAACCCTATGCCCTAAATTCCAAAGACCCTCGACCCCCTAGAGACCCTGTAGGTCTGCTCCTAAACCTCCACAACCCCTAAGCCCCCTCCCCTACCCCTAACCCTAACCCTAAACCCTGTTCCCTGAACCCTAAACCCTAAGCTTGAAACCCCAAGTCCTTCTAAACCCTAAACCCTTTCAAAACCCTAAACCCTAAACACTCATCCGGGTTTAGAGGCTCACGGGATCAGGGGCGCGCCTGCCCCAACAAGCCCACAAGCCCCCACATTATCAAGGTGATGTGGGCCAGCGAGTACGCGGAGCGCTATGGCAAGCATGGGATTACCGCCGTCTCCGTCCATCCAGGCCCCCTCGCGCTCCTGTTGAGTATAACACGCTTGAGGGGATTTAGGGGGGGGGGGTTTAGGGTTGAAGTCTGCCTGAAACCCTAAACCCTAAACCCGAAACCCCAAACAGCCCAAGACACAAACTCCTGAACCCTAAAGCCCAGCCCCTAATTCCCAGTCGTAGGCAGCGCACGCCTTGAGGGTTTGGGGGCAGGGTTCATGTGGTTTGGTTTTGAGGCTAATGTACCCGGATGCCCAGTTGATACCTCCATGCCCCTGAAAGAAGCCTACTAAACCTTAAGCCCAAACCCTAAACTCTAAACTCTAAACTCTAAACCCTAAACCCTAAACCCTAAACCCTAAACCCCAAACCCCAAACCCTAAACCTTAAACCCTAAACCCGAACGCCCCTCCACCGGGAGCCCTCCGAGGCTGCGTCGCTACTCGTGCCCAGCGCCACATTCTGGGTGAAGGCTGCTATGCGACTTGACTGGGTTTAGGGTTTAGGGTTTAGGGTTTAGAGTTTAGGGTTTAGGGTTTAGGGTTTAGGGTTTAGGGCTTAGGGTTTAGGGTTTAGGGTTTGACTGGGTTTTAGGGGGACTCAGGGATGCTTAGGGGTCAAGGGTGAACCCTGGAACCCTGGAACCCTAAACCCTAAACCCTAAACCCTAAACCCTAAACCCTAAACCCTAAACCCTAAACCCCAAACCCTTCGGGTTTTAGGGCTTGGGGTTTGAGGACTTCCGACGAGGTTTAGGGTGACGGCATTAGAGTTCATCTTTTGGGGTTCACGGCTTCTGGTTTAGGATTGAGGCGTTCGGCTTCCATCTAGGTTGCTTAGCAGGGTTTGGGCGCCGTACCGCAAGCTCCAGACCCCAAACCCCACGTAAACCCTAAACCCTGAACCCTAAACCCTAAACCCTAAACCCTAAACCCTAAACCCTAAACCCTAAACCCTAAACCCTAAACCCTAAACCCTAAAGCCTAAACCCTAAACCCTAAACCCTAAACCCTAAACCCTAAACCCTAAACAACAGAAGCCCCTGGGCCCCAAATTAGGCCAGCTGCTTCAAGTGCTTCCTGAAGCGCGGCATCCGACTCTCGGTGGGGCCTGTGGGGTTCAGGGTTTAGGGTTGAGGGTTTAGGTTTAGAGGTATTTGCTACGTTTTTTTTGCTTAAGAACCCCCCCCCCAAAAAAAAAAACAGAATAATAATCCCCATATTTCTCTTACACGGAAGAATTTGTGCAGTTGTTTTTGGGGGGTTCTTAAGCACATGGTAGTTTAAGGGTATTGATGATATTTAGGGTGTTCAGGGTATTTAGGGCGTTTAGGGTAGTTAGGGTTTCATGATTTAGGTTATTTGGGGTTTAGGGCTAGCTAGAACGCTTTGTAGCCTGCAACAGTCTGCAGACATCCGCACCTAAACCCTAAACCCTAAACCCTGAACCCTAAACCCTAAACCCTAAGCCCTAAGCCCTAAGCCCTAAGCCCTAAACCCTAAACCCTAAACCCTAAACCCTAAACCCTAAACCCTAAACCCTAAACCCTAAACCCTAAACCTCCGCCAAGGAATGATCGATGTCTGGCCAGGGTCCCAATCCACGCTCTACGCGCTGCTTGCCGACGACGTGCCTTGGGTGCTAAGGTTGAGGGCCTGTCGTTTGGGATTTTCTGCTACTATTTGTCTAAGAGCTCCCTTCCACAAAATAGACATCTTCCTTATAAGTGATGTATAGGCATTCTTATTCTTCTTAATTCTAGTTCTAATTCTAATTCTAATTCTTATTCTTATTCTTCTTATTATTGATTTTTTGGGGTGGTTCTTAAGCACAGGGTAGTTTTAGGGTTTGCTGGCAGCTCCTGGGGCGGGGTGTTGGGAAGAAGGAGAAGGCGGCTCGAGGAGGGGAACCAGGGTCAGGGTTTAGGGTTTAGGGTTTAGGGTTTAGGGTTTAGGGTTTAGGGTTTAGGGTTTGGGCAACAAGGGGTATATGGTTGTCAGTTTCAGCCTTGTAAGAGTTTGAATAGGGTCTAGGGTTCGAGATTCAGTAGGCTAGGGTTCGGTAGGTTTCGTTTTCAGGTTTTGAGCTAGTGAGTTAGCGCTTATTGGCTTAAGTAGGCTTTCGGGTTTAGGGTTTAGGGTTTCGGGTTTAGGGGTCGCACCTGGCAAACGCCATTTGATTTGTTGACGCCATGAGACGAGGTCATGCGTCAAGTGACCGCGAGCTTCTTCGCTGTGTAGAGCAAAAAGCCCCTAAACCCCAAACCCCTGAGCCCCTGCCGAGATATAGGGGTTTCCGAAATTAGGGGTACCTTGCTGGGGTACTTAAACCCTAAACCCTAAACCCTAAACCCTAAACCCTAAACCCTGAACCCTGAACCCTAAACCCTAAACCCTAAACCCTAAACCCCAAACCCTAAACCCTAAACCCTACCACCCCAAGCCAATCGACCTCCTGCCCAACCCTCCCCTCCGAAACGAGGTGAAGAATCACAATGGGGCCTACTTCGCCCAAGCCA
>CAJNDS010002267.1:285000-360000 GCA_905221605.1 Symbiodinium natans | reverse complement strand
TAGGGTTTGGGGTTTGGGGTTTAGGGTTCAGGTTTAGGGTTTAGGGGCTTGGGGAACCGGAGTCCCCCCACTTCAAGTCCCAGGATTCGCCTGCAGCTCACGAGGACCTTTCCTGAGCGGTCTCCTGCTGTGCAAGGCTTTCAGGCTTCGAAGGCTTGCAGGGTTTAGGGTTTAGGGTTTAGGGTTTAGGGTTTAGGGTTTAGGGTTTAGGGTTTAGGGTTTAGGGTTTAGGGTTGCTTGTAGGGATCTGGGTTGAGTCCTGTTTAGGGCTCAAGGGCCGGGCTGATGGGATTCGGGGCTTGACAGTTGAGGGCTTCAGTTGCGGGCTCAGATCTAAGTCTTGCAGGGCTGAAGGAGTTTTGTGTGTGTGTGTGTGTGTGTGTGTGTGTGTGTGTGTGTGTCTGTGTGTATATATATATAAATACAAATGAATAGATAAATCAACAAATAAACAAATAAATAAATAAACAAATAAATAAGTAAATAAATAAATATAAATATATATATGTATATATATATGTGTGTATATCTATATCTATATCTATATATATATATATATGACAGCGTTAGCGTTAAAGGCTACAGTCGAAGCTTGGCCTTGTAGGATCTCTTCGGCGCCTAAACACCAAAGCTTCACATCCCAGAAGCCCTAAACCCACAGAACCAGAGTTTAGGGTTTAGGGTTTAGGGTTTAGGGTTTAGGGTTTAGGGTTTAGGGTTTAGGGTTTAGGGTTTAGGGTTTAGGGTTTAGGGTTTAGGGTTTAGAACCCAAAACTCTGCGGAGCGGCTGATTCTGGTGCAGGTTCCGTACATGCGGGAAGCCCCCTAATCTCGAACCCAAGAAGCACAGAAGGCTGTGGTCCCTCTAAACCCTTGGGAGAAAAAATGACAGCCAACCAAGAAATCCCTAAACTAGTTGCAAGCGCACGCGCGCGTGGGACTTCGGCACCTCCCATGTCGTCGGTTTCAGTCCATGTGCACCTGCTGAGTGGTAAGCGCGTTACTTTGGAAACTGATGCGGAAGCATCTAGTGGGTCAATTGACCACTTGCGCCGGCGAGCCCAGAGTTCTCTTGGAGTTGGCAAGGGAAGGCTGTTGAACATCTCTGGAGACCTGCTGGGAGGAGCTGCAAAACGACCCCGACTGCAGGACGATGATGTGCTGACCCTGCATGTGGGACCCGTCCGGGTTAAAGCTTCCAAGCGGAGAGTCAAGCCATTTTTTAGCCCTGTTCCGCACGCTGGTTGCGCTGCAATTTTGGGTGATGGGTCTGTGGTGGCCTGGGGTGGGGATGACTTCAGCGGCAGCAGCATTCCCGAACCGGAGCTGAAGAACGTGCAGTGTGTCCAAGCTTCCGCTGATGCTTTTGCTGCGATCCTGGCCGATGGATCTGTGGTGGCCTGGGGCGATGGTGAGCATGGTGGTGACAGCAGCGATGTGCAAGATCAGCTGAAGAATGTACAGAATATCCAGGCCACTGATAGGGCTTTTGCTGCCATTCGGCGTGATGGATCCGTAGTGACTTGGGGCCATCGTTTCGCTGGCGGTGACAGCGGTGTTGTGCAAGGTCAGCTGAGGAATGTGCGGCAGGTTCAAGCTTCACGAGGAGCATTTGCTGCAATCCTAGCTGATGGATCTGTAGTGACCTGGGGCAAAGATGTTTGTGGCGGCGCCAGCGGTGCTGTGCAAGATCGGCTGAAGAATGTACAGCACATCCAAGCTTCGAAAAAAGCTTTTGCTGCTATCCGGGCTGATGGGTCTGTGGTGACCTGGGGCGATGCTCACTCCGGTGGTGACAGCAGTGCTGTGCATGGTCAGCTGCAGAACGTCCAAGAAATCCAAGCTTCTCCCAGAGCTTTTGCTGCCGTCCGGGTTGATGGATCTGTGGTGACCTGGGGCGATGCTCGCTATGGTGGCGACAGCAGAGCTGTGCAAGGTCAGCTGAAGAACGTCCGAAAGATCCAAGCTGCTGCGAACGGAGCTTTTGCTGCCATCCGGGCTGACGGATCTGTGGTGACATGGGGAGTTGCGGACTCTGGTGGCGACAGCAGTGCCGTGCAACATGACCTGAAGAAAGTACAGCAGATTCAAGCCACAAGCAGGGCATTTGCTGCGATTCTGGCCGATGGTTCTGTGGTGACCTGGGGCAAACCTGCGTCTGGCGGTGACAGCCATGCTGTCCAAAACCGACTGCAGAATGTGCAGCAGATCCAAGCTACACGAAGTGCTTTTGCCGCCATCCGGGCTGATGGATCCGTGGTGACCTGGGGCAGTGCCGCCAATGGTGCTGACAGCGATGCTGTGCAACGCCAGCTAACAAACGTGGACCAGGTGCAATCTTCTCGGTGGGGGGCTCTTATTGCCATCCGGGCTGATGGATCTGTGGTGACCTGGGGCCGTGCAGACGCTGGCGGCGACAGCGCTGCTGTGCAGCACCAGCTAAACAATGCAGCAGATCCTGTCGCCTGATATTCGCAAAAGTGTACTGAATGTCGACATTGCGTGCATGTTGCCATTTCTGAGCGTCTGAGCACGGATGATCGCGCTCGTTCTGGACAGCCTTTTTCGTCAAGTCAGGGACTTTCAATGAAGGCCTACGCACCTGCACCTAGTCAGCAATTGCGCGGCACCTGTTTGTAGGCAGGGCCTATTTTGCCCAAACTGCAGCTGAGCACGATGGCTTGTGCCGGGAAGCGTTCCGACTTCCTGCTGCATAGCCCGCTAGCGGCTGCGCCTAAGAACACTTGAGGGCTAAACCCTAGACTCCCTAAACCCTAAACCCTCAGAAGCAGGTATGGGCTTGCAGTGTCAGCGGATTGTACAAAAACTCCGGTGCCCTTGTTGCCCGCGCTCGTGTGCTTGTTGCCCAAGTGAAGCTTGGGCGTAAACCCTAAGCCCCCAACCCTAAACCCTAGCCTAGATCCTAAACCCGCAACCCTAAGCCACGAACCACAAACCATAAATCCGCAACCGTAAGCCCCAAACCCAAAACCCCAAACCCCCAACCGTAAACCCCAAACCCTAAACCCCAAACCCCAAACCCTACACCCTAAACCCCAAACCCTAAACCCCAAACCCCAAACCTCACCCTAAACCCCAAACCCCACACCCCAAGCCCTAAACCCTAAACCCCAAACCCAGCCCAAAACCCTAAACCCTAAACCCCAAACCCTACACCCCTCAAACGACTTCCTGCGAGCTGCGCATGAGGACACAACGACGGGTGAGGACTGACGTGGCCCACCAAGGTGGGCTTCGGCTTCAGGGGTTTGGGGTTTAGGGTTTAGGGTTTAGGGTTTAGGGTTTAGGGTTTAGGGTTTAGGGTTTAGGGTTATTAGGGTTTAGGGCTTGGGCGTTAGGAGGTTTAGGGTTTAGGGGTTAGGGCTTGGGCTTTACGGGGTTTAGGATTTGGGGCTTGGACTTTAGGGCTTTAGGGGCTTAGTGTTCCAAGCCCTACAACCCTAGATCTTGTAAGCCTAAAACCCTATCAGCAGTTGAAGTCCGCAAGCCCTAAGCCCTCAACCCTACACCCTAAACCATAAACCCGAAACTCTGAACCCTAAAGGTGTTGAGGGGTTGAGAAGGGCTGATAAAGGCTTGTTTGGTCTAGGGTCTGAGGGTTCTATTTTTGTGTTGGGGCTCTAGGATTTGAAGGCTTCAGGTTTAGGGCTTTTCCAGTTTATGGCTCCAGGGTTTAAGGGATCAGTAGCCCAGTAGATAGTCTAATCTTTAGTCTGTAGCCAGGCATAAACACACCGAAGGGGGGGTTACTGGGGCGGGGTTGCCATGGTTTAGGTAGGGTTTAGGGCTGCAACCCGCTAAACTAAGCCCTAAACCCTCCTACGTCCTAAGCTCTAGAAGCGCCAAAGTTGGCGTTTATTGTTTAGGGTTTAGGGTTTAGGGCTACTGACCCCTAAGCCGCCTAAGTCCTCAGAGCCAAACAGCCCTAAAAGCCGTAAGCCCGGGTTCGTTGAGGCTGTTTGATGGAGGGTCTTGGGGGGAGTTGGTCGAAAGCCTGAGGCACCATCTATACCGGGGTTTCAGGTTTCCGGTTTCGGGTTTGGGGTTTTGAGGTTTTTGGGGGATTCTGAGGGTAGATAAATTTTTGCTTTGACCTATCCAGTGTTTGATTTTGGAGTCTGTAGGTCTTAAATGGTCATCAATCACGGCCCCGCAAGCCCAAAACCCTAAGCCCTCAAGCCCTGAACCCCAAACCCTCCTGAACCCTGAACCCTAAACCCTAAACCCTGAACCCTAAACCCTAAACCCTAAACCCGAAACCCTACAACTTGCTGTCCTGCTTGCCATCCTCAAGAGGTGCTAAGGAGCCGGAGCAGCCTGAAACTTGCGTTAGCCTTGACATGGGTTTAGGGCTTAGGGCTCAGGGCTTAGGGCTTAGGGCTTAGGGCTTAGGGTTTAGGGTTTAGGGTGTAGGGTTTAGGGTTTAGGGTTTAGGGTTTAGGGTTTAGGGTGTAGGGTTTAGGGTTTAGGGGCTTCTGTTGAGAGCTTGCTGTCGGTTACGTCGGACCCCGGGACTTCCTCCAGAGCCCCCCGCCGACGCCGCCCCCGCCGCCATGGAGGAAGCGGACGTCACGTATGAGGAGCCTAAGCCCTTAAACCCTAAACCCTAAACCCTAAACCCTAAACCCTAAACCCTAAACCCTAAACCCTAAACCCTAAACCCTAAACCCTAAACCCTAAACCCTAAACCCTAAACCCTAAACCCTAAACCCTAAGCCCTGAGCCCACGAAACCCGAAACTTTTGAGGGGTGTGGTAGGAGGGACCCCTTAGAAGGGACCCTTCGTCTTATTCCCTATATAGCCCCATATATAACCCACATATATACCTTAAGTCTAGATAGCCCCTAAATATCCCATAAGGTCCCTGATACGGGCCCCTCCTGTAGTTGAGAAACCCTTGACCTTATGACTGTGAGCTCTAATCCCCAAAAATCCGAAACCCGGAGCCCTACTAAACCCTGTAAACCTGTAAGCTCCTAAGCCCTAAACTCTATCAGCCTTTTAAAGCCCGAAGCCCTCCACCCTATAAGACCCAGACCCGTTCAGACCCTGTCCACCTGCAAGCTCCAAAAAACCTCAAGCCCTCAACCCCAAATCCTAACCAGGGTTTAGGGTTTAGGGTTTAGGGTTTAGGGTTTAGGGTTTAGGGTCTAGGGTCTAGGGTCTAGGGTTTAGGGTTTAGGGTTTAGGGTCTAGGGTTTAGGGTTTAGGGTTTAGGGTGTATTTAGGGTTTACTTGTCAACCTTTAAAACCCTACATCCCCAGTTTTGGAAAGCTTCCCCCTGCCCCAAGCTTCTGTGCTCCAAGGTTTAGGGTTTGGGGTTTAGGGTTCGCCCGAAAGCAAGGGTTCATAATTTAGCGTTCAGGGTTTAAGGGTTTATATCCAGGGTTCAGGGTTGCGTCTGGTTCTGTTCGCCCCCATCCCACCCCCCCCAACCCCCCCCCCCCCCCCCCCCCCCCCTGCCCCCCCCCCCCCCCCCCCCCCCCCCCCCCCCCCCCTGCCCCTTCTGGAATGAGGGTCCCTGGGGGAGGTTTTCACAGTGTACCATGGGAAAACATAGAAAAAACGTAGGTTTTAGGGGAGGGGGTGCAGCACATCATGTACACGCTCATGCACAAGTAGAGGAAGGATTTGGGTAACCCTAAACCCTAAACCCTAAACCCTAAACCCTAAACCCTAAACCCTAAACCCTAAACCCTAAACCCTAAACCCGCAAACCCTAAACCCTATACCCTAAACCCTAGGTTTCGGTTTAGGGTTTGGCAGTTTGTGGTTGAGGGTTTAGGATTTGCTGATCATTTGGGTTTTTCGAAGGGTGGGTTTGGCGAGGCTGCCTGCTCGCTTGCTTTGACTAAACCCTAAACCCTAAACCCTCTAGCCCTAAACCCTAAACCTCCCTGAGCCCTAAACCCTAAACCCTAAACCCGAAACCCGAAACCCCAAACCCCAAACCCCAAACCCCAAACCCTAAACCCTAAGCCCTAAACCCGAAACCCGAAACCCTAAACCCTAAACCCCCAAACCCCTAAGCCCCTAAGCCGATACCCCAAACCAACCCAAAGCCTTTCAACCCTAAGACCTTAGACCCTAGACCCTAGAACCTTGAGCCCTAAAACCCTAAACCCTAAACCCAAAACCCTAAACCCTAAACAATGTTTGGGTTACGGTGTTGAGATGGTTGGCCTGCTTGGGTCCTGCAAGGTCCGCCCTCATAGCAAGCCCTAGACCTCGTCAAGGCTTCTGGGTTCAGGGGATTAGGGCCTACCCTAAACCCTAAACCCTAAAGCCTAAGCCCTAAACCCTAAACCCTAAACCCTAAACCCTAAACCCTAAACCCCAAACCCTAAACCCTAAACCCCCTAAACCCTTAAAGTGACGCCAGGAGTACGTGCAAGAACAGCTTCGGCAGCTTCAGGTGATTCAGGGCAGGGTTTAGGGTTTAGGGTTTAGGGTATAGGGTATAGGGTTTAGGGTTTAGGGTTTAGGGTTTAGGGTTTTAGGGTTTAGGGTTTAGTGTTTAGGGTTAAGGTTTTTTTTAGGGTTTTAGGGTTTTAGGGTTTGGGGTTTGGGACTTAGGGTTTAGGGTTTATAGGGTTTGGGGCTTCGGGTTCAGGGCTTAGGGGCTTCGGGTGTAGGGTTTAGGGTGTAGGGTTTAGGGCCTACGCCAGCGCTCCGAGGACCCCTTGTACCGAAGTGCCCCCCCCCCCCCCCCCCGAGTCCCAGATTAGGGTTTAGGGTTTGGTGTACCCCAGGGTTTAGGTTTAGGGGTTGAGGGCACCCTAAACCCTAAAGCCTAAACCCTAAACCCTAAACCCTAAACCCTAAACCCTAAACCCTAAACCCTAAACCCTAAACCCCAAACCCTAAGCCCTAAACCCTAAACCCTAAACCCCAAACCCTAAACCCTAAACCCTAAACCCTAGGGTTTAGGGTTTGGGTCCACCCCCGCCCCCACCTCGGAATCGTGGAATGTTTGGGGCTTTTGCGTACACATAGGGTCCAGGGTTGAGGGTTTAGGGTTTAGGGTTTAGGGTTTAGGGTTTGGGCCAGGGGTACACTTTGAGCCACTTCCAATGGATGGACTGAAGAGAAGCTACCTGATATTGCGGCAATTCTGTTCTCGGCTTCTTGACTTGCTCGAAAGGTATATAGAAAACTGGGTCTCGCCTAGGTCTGCGAGGCGCATGCAGGGGACCGTGAGATCAAGATTAGGGCTTAGGGTTGTGGGGTTTAGGGTTTTGGGTTTAGGGTTAGGAATGAGCTCAGATGAGATGGCGTTTGTGCAAAATCGGACACTCCAAGCCACGGAGGACGATAATCCGGGATACGGGATCTTGTTATCACATGCAATCCGCAACACCACAGTGTCGCACGCACGGGGCGCGTTCTCCTTGGTGCCTGAGCTCACTTACAATAGGGGTGACGAATGGGCGCCCTAAACCCTCAACCTGAAACCCTATAAGCCCCTAAGTCTTTGGGGCCCTCCGTGCGCTCAAGGGATTAAGGCTCCTACCCCTAAGGTTGTACCCCCAATGGTTCCTGTTAAAAAACTCCGAATATGGCCCTGATACTACCTTCAGGATCTTAAATCAGGGTCCCCCAAACCCAAGTGTACAACCTTAAGGGTCCAAGGCAGAATGCTATGATTCTAGCTCTAGGGTTTCGTTGTTTAAAGCGCGGTCCAAGGTGGAACCCCTAGAAATGCAACAAGATCCTAACGCCCCCTAGCAGCCCGAGGCCCTTCGGCTTTCGTGTGTAGGGCTGATGTCAGGGCTTCGGTGTAAGACCCCACAAAACCCTTAGCCCCAAGGCCTAAGCCCTACGCCCCAAACCCTAAACCCTAAACCCTAAGCCCTAAGCCCTAAACCCTAAACCGTAAACTCTAAACCCTAAATCCCTCCCCTCCCCGCGTTTGACAGGCTGCTCTGATCCAGAAGCACGCCACGATACTGCAGAACCGCGCTAAGCCCAAGAGCCTTTGTCAAGAGCACACGCAGCCGGCGACTGGGCGCGTGGTTTAGGGTTTAGGGGGTTGGGGGTTTAGGGTCTAAGGTTTTAGGGTTTAGGGGTCAGGGTTTAGGGTTTGGGGTTTAGGACTCAGGGCCCGCGCCATCCTCAACCCCAAAAACCCTTAAACCCTGAACCCTCTCAACCCTAAACCTTCAACGCTAATCATAGGGTTTAGGGTTTAGGGTTTAGGGTTTAGGTTTTAGGGTTTAGGGTTTAGGGTTTAGGGTTTAGGGCCGCTAATCCCTAAACTCTCAACCCTCAACCCAAAACCCAAAGCCCTAAATCCTGATTCCCGAACTTAAGACCCTGAACCTTAAACCCTGAACCCCCAAACCCTCAAAGCCCTAAACCTCAAACCCTAAACCCTGAGCCCTCAACCCTAAACCCTAAACCCTAAACCCTAAACCCTAAACCCTAAACCCTAAACCCTCAACCCTCAACCCTAAACCCTAAACCTTCAATGGTTTTGCTTGAAGGCGCTGTCCTGCTTCCTTACAGTGGCCTAGCGAGCTTCAGGGTTTTTTTCCTCTCGGGATCCCCCGGCTCAAGGTTAAGGTTTAGGGTTTAGGGTTTAGGGTTTAGGGTTTAGGGTTTAGGGTTTAGGGCTTAGGGTTGGGGCTTAGGGTTTAGGGTTTAGGGTTTAGGGTTTAGGGTTTAGGGTTTTGGGTTTAGGGTCTAGGGTTTAGGGTTCATAGTCACTGAACAGGTTCCTACGAGGGTTCTATCGTGGGGTCCTATAGGGTATTTGAAGGGTGTAAGGAATCCTACCCTGGGACCGAACCTAATCTGGGATTGCTGTGAAACTTACAGAAGTTACCATGACAAGCCGCGAAAAGCTTGACCCTCAACCCGCAACCCGAACCCCTAAACCCTAAACCATAAAACCTAAACCCTAACCTCTTTCAAGTTCCTTAACCGAGTTTACCTATTTTGGCGGATGCGGGTATTTAAGGAGGGAAGCACAAGGTCCGGGCTGGGTAATGGCTCGCAAGAGCCCCAGCGCTGGAGACTTCTGTTTTCAGAGGCTGAGCGGCTTAGGGGTTTAGGGTTCAGGGTGTAGGGGTTTAGGGTTTAGGGTTTAGGGTTTAGGGCGCAGGATTTTGGTGGCTTGGAGTTGAC
Source organism: Symbiodinium natans (assembly GCA_905221605.1). Classification (NCBI taxonomy): domain Eukaryota; class Dinophyceae; order Suessiales; family Symbiodiniaceae; genus Symbiodinium; species Symbiodinium natans. Next base: position 350,848 of record CAJNDS010002267.1, on the reverse strand, counting down.
TTGGCTGCTTTAATTGGGGCCCTGGGCTTGAGGTTTGGTGTTTAGGGTTCTGGTTTACTGGTCTAAGGGGGGTTGAGGTTGTTCCCCCTTATGCTAACAGCCCTTAGTAGGGGTAGAATAAAACCCTAAACCCTAAACCCTAAACCCTAAACCCTAAACCCTAAACCCTAAACCCTAAACCCTAAACCCTAAACCCTAAACCCCAAACCCTAAACCCTAAACCCTAAACCCTCAACCCTGACCCCCTGATCTACTCCCCCCTTAAGGACTGTGAGGAGAAGGGGGAACGTCCCAAGGTTTGGGGGTTTGGGGGTTAAACCCTAAACCCTACTAGACCCTAAACCCCAAACCCTAAACCCTAAACCCTAAACCCCAAACCCCAAACCCCAAACCCCAAACCCCAAACCCCAAACCCTAAACCCTAAACCCTAAACCCTAAACCCTAAACCCTAAACCCTAAACCCTAAACCCTAAACCCTAGGGGTGTCCGGTGCTGCTGAGGTAATGTCCGAGGATGGGAGTCTCAAGCGCAACTGCAAGTGGCACGACATGACCACCCGGCTCCTGGCCCCTCGGCCAGTTGGTTTAGGGTTTAGGGTTTAGGGTTTAGGATTTAGGGTTTAGGGTTTAGGGTTTTGGTTTTAGGGTTTAGGGTTTAGGGTTTAGTGTTTAAAACCCGAGACCCTATACCATTATACCTTCCTAAACCCTGTGCCCAAAATGAAGGCTTCAGTAAGGCTTTCGGATCGAGAGCTTGGGGTCACCCTAAACCCTAAACTCTAAACCCTAAACCCTAAACCCTAAACCCTAAACCCTAAACCCTAAACCCTAAACCCTAAACCCTGAACCCTGAACCCTGAACCCTAAACCCTAAACCCTCTTTGGGTCTCGGAGTTAAGGGTTTTGGGTGTAGGAGGCATCTTAGGGTTTCTGTGTTTTTGGTGTGTAAGGATTTTCGGGCTTAGGGTATCTAGGGGGTTTGGGGTTTACGGTATCGGGCCGTAGGGGTTCAGGGGGCGACAGGGGGGGGGGGGGGGTGGCAAGGCCCGGGAGCTAGGGGATCATGGGTAGGGCTTAGGGTTTAGGGTTTAGGGTGTAGGGTTTATTAGGGTTTAGGGTTTTGGGTTTAGGGTTTAGGGTGTTTGAGGGTTCGAGTTGAGTGGAGGCCGTAGGAAACAGGGTTTGCTCGCCTGGGAGGTTTGACTGTTGAGGGATTCAGGCGCAGGGGGCCCCTTGAGCCTACACTGGGTTGAGGGTCTATAGGGCTTGGGGTGTAGGGTTTAGGGATTAGGGTTTAGGGTTTGGGGTTTGGGGTTTAGGGTTTGGGGTTTGGGGTTTACGGTGTAGGGTTTGGGGTTTACGGTTTACCCTGCCCGATCAGGGGAAGCAAGAGGAGCTTGAGTCAGAGGTCGAGGATGAGCAGAGAGGCCGGGTTTAGGTTTAGGGTTTAGGGGGTTTAGGGATTAGGCGCTCTGGCAGCAGATGCCACTGAGGCATCGAGCCTGCATGGGGTTATGAGTCTTTGTTTCGGTTTCAAGGGCTGAGGTTTACGATTCGTTTTTAAATATGTTTTTTATTCTCTCTCTCTCTCTCTTTCTCTCTCTTTTTCCCGAAGATAGGGTTCAAGAAGGGTTTTTGGGTCCATGGTTTTAGGAGGGGCGCTCTTTGGACAAACCGCAAATTTGGGGCTTTATTTCACAAGTCTATGGGAGCCACGAAGTCCATACTGCGCTAGGAGGCTCATCCATCCCCGAAATCCTGAAACCCTAAACCCTGAAACGCTAAAACCCTGAAAACCTGAAATCCTGAAAACCTGAAATCCTGAAAACCTGAAATCCTGAAATCTCTGGAACCCTAAACCCTAAACCCTAAACCCTAAACCCTAAACCCTAAACCCTAAACCCTAAACCCTAAGCCCTAAACCCTAAACCCTAAACCCTATACAACATACTTCAGGAGCCACGCGCACGCTGAGCCTCCACCCGACATGGCCCCTTGGCTGCGCTGGCTCGGTTTCTGCGAACCCCTGCTTGAGGAGCTTGGGTTTAGGGTTTAGGGTTTAGGGTTTAGGGTTTAGGGTTTAGGGTTTAGGGTTTAGGGTTTAGGGTTTAGGGTTTAGGGTTTAGGGTTTAGGGTTTAGGGTTTAGGGTTTAGGGTTTAGGGTTTAGGGTTTAGGGTTTAGGGCACCTGAAAGCCCACATACTATAGTCTAAGGGCCTGAACTCCTGCACCATCCTGACTTCGTGGCCATCAGCCTAGTGCCCTGAGCTCCACTCCTGGCCATGTTAACTCGGGTCTGGGGTTTAGGGTTTAGGGTTTGGGGCTTAGGGTTTAGGGTTTCGGGTTACGTAGGGTTTATGGTTGTAGGGTTTGGGGGTTTAGTTTTAGTGTCAGAGCTTAGAGTGTAGGGTCTGTCGAAACCCTCCCCAAGCTGACGGCCCACGTAGGGCTCAATTCAGGGGTAATTTGGGCCGATTTTCGCTGGAGGGTAGTTGGAATATCCCTCAACGGGGACGGAGAGCGAAATCCGCCGTCCAGGGACCCTGGAAACCCTTCCTTTAGGGCTTAGGGCCTACACCCGCAACCCCTATTTAGGGTTTAGGGTTTAGGGTTTTAGGGTCTAGGGTTTGGGGTTTAGGGTCTAGGGTTTTTGGTCTAGAGCGTGGCATAATCCCCCAAACCCCAAACCCTGAGCTAAGTTTTTGAACCCCTAACCCCCCCTTTTTTCGCCCCAAACCCAATCTATTCTCAACCGTAAGCCCTAAACTCGAAACCCGAAACTCTAAACCCTAAACCCTAAACCCTAAACCCTAAACCCTAAACCCTAAACCCTAAACCCTAAACCCTAAACCCTAAACCCTAAACCCCCTAAACCCTAAACCCTAAACCCTAAACCCTAAACCCTAAACCCTAAACCCTAAACCCTAAACCCTAAACCCTAAACCCTAAACCCTAAACCCTAAACCCTAAACTCTAAACCCTAAACCCTCCCCTTAGAGGCATCTCTCCTGGGAGCATGTCAATCGCGCCCTTGATGCAAGCTGGTCGAAGCCCTGAACCCTTAAACCCTGTCAGGGTTCAGGGTTCAGGGTTTAGGGTTTAGGGTTTAGGGTTTAGGGTTTAAGGTTTAAGGTTAGGGTTTTGGGGTTCAGGGGTTTAGGGGTTTAGAGGTTTAGGGGTTTAGGGGTTTAGGGGTTTAGGGGTTTCGGGGTTTAGGGGTTTAGGGGTTCAGGGGTTCAGGGGTTTAGGGGTTTAGGGGTTTAGGGGTTTAGGGGTTTAGGGGTTTAGGGGTTTAGGGGTTTAGTTGCCCTGCGAATTCGAAGATTTCGAACCCGCTATATATACAAGATTAAAAGCCCCTTTAAAATCCCTTCATTTGTTGGGCTTTTAATATACTAGCCTGTGAGAATGAGTTTATGAGTGAAGAGAATAGTATTCGTACGTTATAAAGTAGTTTACGAATGCATGAAACGTACGAATATTATGAACGTAACATTGGGGCGCAAACGAGGTCTTTTATCGCGCCCACCATAATGAATATACTGTGAAGAGAACAACGTCAGGATAATATTCTTACTATCGCAATGAAGATATGAGTCAGCGCATGAATAATATTAACTGAACGTGTGAACGAAACCACTATATGCACTAGAATAAAGTACTTCAATATTTTCTGAGGGATCAAGGGGGTGGGTTTCTGGTAGAGTTGTGGGGTTCACGACGCCTGAGAAAAGCTTCATTTCCAGGCAACAAGCCTTCAACCCAAACTGAAAAGTGGCCTCCGGGAACTCAACCCGAACAACCCTAAACCCTAAACCCTAAACGCGAAACCCTAAACCCTAAACCCTAAACCCTAAACCCTAAACCCAAAACCCAAAACCCAAAACCCTAAACCCTAAACCCTAAACCCTAAACCCTAAGCAGCCTAAACCCCTCAGATCCTAAATCCCGAGCCCCTAAGCGCGCTACGAAGGAAATGGCGGGCGCGAACGGCGCGCGTCCCGAACGGTGGGCGCCGAGCAGACGCTGAGGCGGCGTGGGTTTAGGGTTTAGGGTTTAGGGTTTAGGGTTTAGGGGTTAGCGCATAGGGTTACTCAACTAAAGCCTGAGCCCCAAGCCCTCAAGACCCTAAGCATTCGACGTGGGCGCCCAACTACAAAAGAAGCTGTTATAAAGACTAAAAACCCTACACCCTGCACCCTACACCCCATACCCTAAACCCTAAACCCTAAAACCCTAAACCCTGAGTCATCAAGAGCAAGAGAAGGATTCCCTTAGCGCAGGTTCAACGACATCTTTACGGACTCGTCCTTCCTTTCAAGGCCTGGGTGCTCCCCTGGCTCTGGACGTTTTGGGGGTTTAGGGTTTAGGGTTTAGGGTTTGATTAGGGTTTGGGGTTTAATTAGGGCTTAAGGTTTTCTTGGCTTTTTGTTGTGCTTTTTGTTCAGGATTTCTCAAGTTTTTGATGCGATCCTGGCTTGATTTAGGGAGGCTTGGATCATAGGACCCCAACAACGGGGCGGCCCCAAAAGAATGGTCAGAACAACTATCAGGGAAAGGATACTTGAAAGCTTATACAGGCTTCTCGTTCGGGTTATCTCATGTGGTACAGACTGTAGGGTTTAGAGTTTAGACTTTAGGGTTTAGGGTTTAGGGTTTAGGGTCTAGGGATTAAGGGTTTAGGGTATAGGGCTCCAGCGGCAAGTGGCGCGAGGTTTGTCGTTGGTCCTGACAGCCGTCTTCAGCTCATCTGGGCAGGTGCGCGGGGCGACCGTAATCCTAGACCCCAAGTCCTACTCCCTAAACCCCGAACCCTAAACCCTAAACCCTAAACCGTACAGCCCACACTCTAGTGCATAAACCCAAAATCCTATATAAGTCCTGAACTGTTGCTTCTGTTGGAGCTCTTGCGTGCCACTTTTTTTCTTCACTTGGCGCAGCTTCCGCAGGAGTTGGGGTGGTTGGGGGGAGGGTAGTAGAGATTAGGGTTCAGGGTCTTGAGGGTTTAGGGCCTTGAGGGTTGAGGGTTTAGGGTTTAGGGTTTTAAATTCTCCCCACCTACAAACCTCATAAACCCCACAAGTCCTATAACACCCAACAAGCCCTGTAAACCTGATAGACCCCCTGCCTTTCAACCCCTTAAACCTAAGCCCCATAAGCCCCTAAAGGTAGGCCACTGCAGAGCTGCCGAGGCTTAGGGCTTAGGGCTTAGGGCTTAGGGCTTAGGGCTTAGGGCTTAGGGCTTAGGGTTTAGGCTTTAGGGTTTAGGGTTTAGGGTTTCGGGATCCTAAACCCTAAACCCTAAACCCTAAGCCCTAAGCCCTAAACCCTAAGCCCTAAACCCTAAGCCCTAAACCCTAAACCCTAAACCCTAAACCCTAAACCCTAAACCCTAAACCCTAAACCCTAAACCCTAAACCCAGCACGAGGCTTGGCTTCCTGCCTCATCATCTGGGACATGTTCACCATCCCGCGCCTCGGCCTCCAAACGTTTCTAGGGTTTAGGGTTTAGGGTTTAGGGTTTAGGGTTTAGGGTTTAGGGTTTAGGGTTTAGGGTTTAGGGGGTTCTGTGCTGCCTAGGGCTTCGGGTTTTAGGGTCTTGTTCTGGGTCTATGGTTCGGCTCGCTGGTGCTTCTAGCGGGCTTCTGGCCGGTCGGAGATCTTGGTTTCGGCTTTAGGGTTTAGGGGGTTAGGGGTTTGGGGTTTAGGGGTTTGGGGTTTAGGGTTTAGGGTCCTCCGACCAAGCAACCCTACATTATGAACCTAGACACCATCCAATAGTCGAGCACCAAGAGTTCGGGTGAACAGGGCTCATAGGGTCTAAAGTTTGGGGCATTGGGGGTTTAGATTGGGGGTTTAGGGTTTCGGGTTGAGACACACCCCCAATCATCTAGAGGCTTAGACTTGTAGGAGGAGGTCCTACCGCCAGCTGAGAAGCCTAGACTCTCTCACTGGGCTAAGGCTCGAGCTCTTCCCCCTGCAGCAGGCCAGGTCAATCGAAGTCGGCTTTCGGATGTACCGGGTTGAAGGATTAGAGCTTGCTTGGGTTTACGGTTCTTTATAGTTTCGGATTCCGGGTTTAGGTCTGCTGCGGCCTGCGTGGTTCCAGGGGCCTCGTCAGCCACGGAAATTCTAATCATATGCGCAGGGCTCATTAGAGGATAGGGTACATGTCGTAAACCCTGTACCCTAAACCCTAGACCCTAGACCCCAAACCCTAAACCCTAAACCCTAAACCCTAAACCCTAAACCCTAAACCCTAAACCCTAAACCCTAAACCCTAAACCCTCAACCCCAAACCCCCAAACCCCTAAACCCTAAACCCTAAACCCTAAACCCTAAACCCTAAACCCTAAACCCTAAACCCTAAACCCTAAACCCTAAACCCTAAACCCTAAACCCTAAACCCTGACCCTTGGTACATGTCGTTTAAAGACCTCAGTCATGGCCCGATTGCTACAGTCGGCGATCCAAGTCGTCGACACGATCGCCTTTGTGTCCTTCGCGTACTGGGTGTGCGATGTGCCTCGCCTTGAGTTAGGGTTGAGGGTTGAGGGTTGAGGGTTGAGGGTTGAGGGTTGAGGGTTGAGGGTTGAGGGTTGAGGGTTGAGGGTTGAGGGTTGAGGGTTTAGGGTTTAGGGTTTAGGGTTTAGGGTAAACCCTAAACCCTCAACCTGAACTCCATATAAGCCCTAAACCCTAAACCCAATAAGTTCCCTAAACCATGGCTCTTTTTCAGGGTTCCTATCATAGTACGGAGCGCTTTATTGATGGTAGCCAAAGAGGGGCTCTTGTTCACTGGTGCTTGCGGATGAACGAAATAAACATATTAAAGAACACATGGGCCCTTAATTTTATTAGTTAATGATGGCCCCACAAAAGCTATATTAAATAGACGAAATTCCACCTTTATTACAATTATGCGCACGGCTGTCACGTGTTCTGCGTTCGTTTCTCTCTTCTTGGTACCATTCTCACCTGGTTCCCTGTTCGGCTTTGTAAATGAATTTGCACATCATCTCATTTCCTTACAATATTCTTTAGTGCGTACTTTTTCCTTATTAAATTATGCTATATTTCGTGAGGATATGATAATCAAGGGCTAGGAACTACAGTATTGTGGGGATATTAAAAGTATTCGCAAGTTCGTATATTTGATTAATTAAACTCGTGAGCTCAGAAAATATCAAGTTTACTCGCAAGAATACCAGAATTTCATATTTTAAAAATACTTTTTCCCGCGCTCACTTACTTCGTTCGCTAATTATTAATGGTATTATAAAGGGTGTCCAAATGCTGGGGTTTTTCACGAATCGTCAAATTGTTCTCTCGTTTCACTCATTTAATACGTGTACATGCGAATGCCAATTTAAAATGCAAAAATGAGATGCATTCGTTCGTATATGTATAAGTTAGCCCGTTAATAAAATGATCACACTGGCACACCATTATAAAATATGAAATGTAAAGAGAAGAGAACAAGGAAAACCCGGTAGAATAGTATTCGCTTCATGTCCTTTATTCACTCTACTAATACAGCATTTATTGCTACTTCACGAGGTTCTTGCCGATCATTGCTTAAACCCTAAACCCTCATACAGAACTGCCCACGAGTTTGGAGTTTGGGAAACGGTGGTGGGTGGGTAGGGCTTCGCTGTGCGTGCTTCGGCTCCCCCTAAACCCTAAACCCTAAGCCCTAGGCCCTAAACCCTAAACCCTAAACCCTAAACCCTAAACCCTAAACCCTAAACCCTAAGCCCTAAGCCCTAAACCCTAAACCCTAAACCCTAAGCCCTAAACCATAGACCCTAAGCCCTAAACCCTAAACCCTTGTGAACCCTAAACCATAGACCCTAAACCCGAAAACCATAGACCCTGGACCGAGACTTGAGAACCCCAGCACCCCAAGAAGCAATAACTTGCTACCCTAAACCCTAAACCCTAAACCCTAAACGCTAAACCCTAAACCCTAAACTCTAAACCCTAAACCCTAAACCCTAAGCCCTAAGCCCTAAACCCTAAACCCTAAGCCCTAAGCCTTAAACCCTAAACCCTAAACCCTAAACCCTAAGCCCTAAACCCTCAACCCTCAACCCTAAACCCTAAACCCTAAGCCCTAAACCCTAGATCTCCTAACTCCTGAGACCCGCTGCAGGTGCCCCTGCACCTGATCTTCGGGCTGCAGATTGGGGGCGCGATCGAGCTCAGGCCTCCACGAAGTCCCACCTCGAGTTCAGGGTTTCAGGGATTCAGGGTTTCAGGGTTTCAGGGTGTAGAGTTTGAGGGTTTTAGGGTTGTAGGGTTTTAGGGTTTTAGGGTCTTGGGGTTTCCGGGTTTGAGGGTTTGAGACTGTTAGGGTTTTCGGATTCTCGGGTTTACGGTTTAAGGTTTCTTGTTCAGGGTTTAGATTTCGGGTTTAGGATGGTTGTGGGTACCCTAAACCCTTAACTCTAATCCCGAAACTCTGACCCCTAAACCCTGTACCCTTGACTGCAAAGCCCCGCAGACTCTCCAAAACGCCAAGCCCAAGAAAGCCTCAAACCCGTTCGACCCAGAATGATCCAGATATAGTATACTACTAGTAGGCTTCGGTTTTAGGGCTTAGGGTTTTAGAATTTATGCGTTTAGGTTTAGGGGTTTTTCGGGGTTTAAGATTAGGGTTTAGGGTTTAGGGTTTAGGGTTTAGGGTTTAGGGTTTGGGCATCTTGCGGTGTAGGGCCTTTGGGTCTTCAGGATGGCGTTTCAAGATAAACGCGGCGGAAACACGGTAACAACTCCGGGGGTTCCTCTTAAGGGTTCGGGTTTCGGGTTTAGGGTTTAGGGTTTCGGGTTTAGGGTTTAGGGTTTAGGGTTTTAGGATTCGGTTGGGGGTACGGTTCGGGCGTGGGTTGCTTCGTTGAGGTGCAGGACGTTTCACTTCACCCACCTCGAAGGCCTACACAAAACCTTAAAGACCTCTAAGTGCCCCAAAATGCCCCGAAAACCCTCTGACGCCCTGAGTACCAGGACCCCTAAACCCTCAACCCTCAACCCTAAACCCGAATCCCCCAGTCAGTCGCAGTCCCACAACGAGGCTTCCCAACCTCCCCCAACCCTAAACCCTAAACCCTAAACCCTAAACCCGAAACCCGAAACCCGAAACCCTAAACCCTTATTATCCCCACCTTGTGGTTTGGGCTGGTGCGGCCTGACCAGGCCCAAGAAACTTGCACAGCACTACCTGCGCTCCTGGCTGGTCATGGTCGCATGGCTCTAAACTTTTAGGGGTTTAGGGTTTAGGGTTTAGGTTTAGGGTTTCGGGTTTAGGGTTTAGGGTTTAGGGTTTTAGGGGCCTGTTTGCCCTAAGGTAAGTGTCTAACCCCGAAGCCCTAAGCCCTAAACCTACATCCTACACGCGAAGCCCTCTCCTTGGGTCTTGCGGATGCCCTGAACCCTAAACCCTAAACCCTAAACCCTAAACCCTAAACCCTAAACCCTAAACCCTAAACCCTAAACCCTAAACCCTAAACCCCAAACCCCGAACCCCAAACCCTAAACGGATATTGGGCTTAAGAGGATCATACGTTAGGAACATGTTTCAGATGGTTTTGCGGGCCATCCTGGGTTCTGTTGGTTGGGTTTAGGGCTTCGGGTTTAGGACTGAGGGTTTAGGGTTTAGGGTTTCGGGTTTAGGGTTTAGGGTTGCGGGTTTGGGGCTTGAGGGCTTAGGGCCCGAGACTTGACAGCATCTAAGGGGTAGTTTCATGGTCCCTTAATATAGTCCCTTACCTTCTCCAAAGGGTTGTGAAGTATGGGCCCTTAGGTTGCATGATTAGCTCATCTACGGGGGAAATACGGGGTCCCCATTTAAGGGCCCATATGAAGGGATCATGTAACCACCCTAAACCCTGTAAACCCTGTATAAAAACCCTGTAAACCCTGTAAACCCTGTAAACCCTGTAAACCCTGTAAACCCTGTGAACCCTGTAAACCCTGTAAACCCTGTAAGCCCTGTACACCCTGTAAGCCCTGTACACCCTGTAAGCCCTGTACACCCTGTAAGCCCTGTACACCCTGTAAACCCTGTAAACCCTGCAAACCCTTAAGATCGTCGGGGCTTGGGGTTGTGTGGCCCCCGGGTTTGCTGCCAGCCGATTGCTGAGGACATGCTCCTGATCCTCATCGATACCATGATCTTCTCCTTGGAGATAGTCCAGGCGCGGATAGAGTTTAGGGTTTAACTTGGGTTTAGGGTTTCATACACCCCGCAACCCCCAAACCCGAAGGCCAGTGAAAACTAACCCATTTGAGCCCTAAAACTTGGGATCTTCCCAGCAGTCCTGGTTGGGATCATCATGGGGGGGCGGTACTATACTCCCTATTAAGGGCTGTTAGTACACTTACTGGCTCAAAACCCAACTTTTCAACTCTTGGGCTTCTTACAAGGTAGTTTTTTCTGAAAGTTTCAACTTTTGTTTCCTTGGGTTTTGGGTCAATAAGTATAAGGGGGAACATCCCAACCTAAAACGCTCAATGTTAAGGCCCTAAATCCTCGTGCCCTAAACCCATGCCCGACGTGTTGCAAGGCTCCCAAGCTCCGTCGCTGCCCTTCTAGGTTCTTGCGGTGTGCAAAAAACCCGGGCTTTGGGTTTAGGGTTTAGGGTTTAGGGTTTAGGGTTTAGGGTTTAGGGTTTAGGGTTTAGGGTTTAGGGTTTAGGGTTTAGGGTTTAGGGTTTAGAAGATCGCCTGCATCCTTAGAAAGTTTGCCTTTACTTCCCCTGAAAGAGACAGGGAGCAGTTTTCAGGGACTTCTTCTGATCTAAACGACCCATCGCTAGAAGCTAACAGCCAACACCCTAAACCCTAACCCTAAACAAAAAAGACCCTAAACCCTAAACCCTAAACCCTGAACCCTGAACCCTGAACCCTGAACCCTAAGTTTAAGAGCCTCCGGCTCAAGCCGCCGACCCCGCTGGAGCATAGTTGAAAGGTTTAAACGCGCTCAGCTCAAATGATCCAAAATTGATTTGCTTGAGCCTCTGTGAAACGGTGGGGGGTGGTGTGGGGGGGGGGGGGGGGGGTGGGGGGGGATTGGGGGGGGTAGGGGGGGGGCGTGGGGGGGAGGGGGGGGGGGGGTAGGGGGGGGGGTAGGGGGGGGGGGGGGGGGGGGGGGTAGCCCGTAAGGAGGGAAAGAGGGAGGTTTTCACCTCCTTTTCCCTTCCAACACGCCGCCAGGTCAGCGGACCCCAAACCCTAAACCCCACGCCGGAGTGTGCAACCAGGCCAGGACGTCCCTCCCAATCTCATCCTAAACGGCTCGTAGACGAAGCCTTGACACCCCGAACCACAAAGCCACAAGACTCCTTTCTGAACCCTCCCCCCCCCGCCCCCACGCCCCCGAAGCCGACAGGGTTTAGGGTTTAGGGTTTAGGGTTTAGGGTTTAGTAAGGGTTTAGGGTTTAGGGTTGAACACCCCGGATGCCGACACATCTACAACCCCAAAACGCGGGGGGTGCCTCTGGCAAGATTGGAGAGGCTGGGTGTAGGGCTCAGGGAACCCCAAACCCCAAACCCCAAACCCCAAACCCCACACCCCAAACCCCAAACCCCAAACCCCACACCCCACACCCCAAACCCCAAGCCCCAAACTCCAAACCCCAAACGCAAACCCTAAACCCCAAACCCTAAACCCTAAACCCTAAACCCTCATCAACCCCAAGCCCAGGCGGCGAGCCCCAATCCTCTTTTCAGATCAGGCCAGCCCTTGAGGGGTTTAAGGGGTTTAAGGGGTTTAAGGGGTTTAAGGGGTTTAAGGGGTTTAAGGGGTTTAAGGGGCTTAAGGGGTTTAAGGGGTTTAAGGGGTTTAAGGGGTTTAAGGGGCTTAGGGGGTTTCAGGGGTTTAAGGGGCTTAAGGGGTTTAAGGGGTTTAAGGGGTTAAGGTTTAGGGTTGAGGGCTTAGAGTGCAGGAAGGGGCCGCCCCTCTACTGCCATACCCTAATCCTGAAATCGCGGTTGAGGGCCGAGGAGGCTTATCAGAAGCCCCATCCCTTCAGCTCCCAAGCCCTAAACCCCACCGAACTTAGAACTTTGAACAGCTTAGGGTTTAGGGTTTAGGGTTTAGGGTTAGGGTTGAAAGTTTAACACCCCGGTTACTGGCTTGGGGTTGAGTGTGGAGCTGGGGTCAGACCCATGGGGTGGGAGAAAAGAGGAGCCCAGGCTTCAGTTCTTGGGTTTAGGGTTTAGGGTTTAGGGTTTAGGGTTTAGGGTTTAGGGTTTAGGGTGTGGGGGTTTAGGGTTTAGGGGTTTAGGGTTTAGGGTTTAGGGTTTAGGGTTTTGGGATTTGGGATTGTGGGGACGTTTCTCAGGGTGTCTGCAGGCCCAGCACGAAAACAGCATCTAAGTGTCGAGCGAACGGCAAGAGCTAAACGCTAGATCCTAAACCCTAAATACCCAAAACCCAAACCCAAAACCCTAAACCCTAAACCCCAAACCCCAAACCCTAAACCCTAAACCCTAAACCCTAAACCCTTCACCCTAAACCCTAAACCCTAAACCCTAAACCCTAAACCCAAATCGACGAACCGCTGCTCTAAGCAGCAAGACCCCGAAATTCGGAAGCCGTTTGCAGCCCGGACTCGAACCCTGACACCTGGAAGAGGAAATCAACGAAGGGCCAAGGGTTTCGGTAAACTCCAAAGAGAATACCAAAGGGAATCCCAGCTCTAATCATGATTTGCTCCATGTTCCGAGTTTCTGGAGTTTACTGTAAGGGTTTTGGGCTTTAGGGTTTGAGGGTTTTGGGTTTAGGGCTTGCAGTAAAGCCTAGGACCGGGAGTAGGCCCTTTTCTCCTTTTTTAGGGTTGGGGTTCCCTTGTAATCACCTCAAGACCAAAAAGGGCACCCTTTTTATTCCTAGGTTACTCCCGGGGTCTAGAAGTGCTCTGCTCCACTAGCACATGTGCTGGACCCACACAGTGGCTTGAGGGGCTTCAGGACTTTCAGGATCTCGGGTTCAGGGTTTACCTTACCGCTGTAAACCCTAAACCCTAAGCTTCAACTTCTAGCCCCTAACCCCGAGAAACCTGAACCCTAAGGGTTAATAAGGAACTTAGTGCTTCAAGAGTTTCTGGGGCTTTAGGGCTCGAGGATCTCAGTTTTCCTTTATGGCTGCGTGGCGCCCTACGCCCACAAGTCAAGGGCTTAAGGTTCAGGGTGCTGGGGTCTGGAGTTCAGGTTTCGGGTTTAGGGTTTAGGGCTCAGCGTTTGCGAGCGCCCAAGACCTGAAACGCCCCAGCCCCAACTACTAGGCACCCTGAGCACCAGCATTTCAACAAACAGAGGACCCTTGAAAACACTTAGGGTTTAGGGTTTAGGGTTAGGGTTTAGGGTTTGGGGTTTAGGGTTTAGGGTTTAGGGTTTGGGGTTTAGGGTTTAGGGTTTAGGATTTAGGGTTTAGGGTTTAGGGCTCAGAAGGATTCAGACGGAAGAGCAGGTCAGAGATCCTCAAACCACTGGGGGACCTACAGCCATGGTCCCCTAGTAGCGTCCCTTACCCTTGTTTATAGGGATCCGAAGTATGGGCCCTTTTTCAGAGTGTATACCAAGTTAAGGGCCCATACTTCGGACCCTGGCTAAGCCAGGCTTGCTTAAGGCTGTAGGCTTGCTTAGGGTTTTGGAGTTTGGAGTTTGGAGTTTGGGGTTTGGAGTTTGGGTTTTGGAGTTTAGGGCTTAGGGTTTGGGACCTGGAAGCCTTCTCACACATTTGGTGGACCATGTAGGATCGTTCTGAATCGTCCATCGTCGAAAACATTCCTCCCAGTACCCCGCAAAAATCCGCGGTTCCTCCTGTGATTCTGCGTGAGCTCCTGCAATGTCCTGAACGAAAAGCCAAATCAACACAAGCTCAGCGGGGTCATTGTTGACAATCAGTTTACATGTTTATGAATGTAACCCAATAAGGAACAACAAACAATGATCATTTTTAAAATAGCACCCCCCCCCCCACAATGGTGCAGTTCTGGCTCGGCACCGTCACCTTTGCGCTGGCCTAGACCGTTTCTGCGCTTGCCAGTGTTGTGGTATCTGTAGCTATCTGTAGATGGGCAGATACAAGCCTATATACGCATAGACATGCAGAGGATTTCTTGCAAGACGATTTCTGGCAAAGGCAGCAGTTCAAGCCGTACTCGAGAAATCGAGAAACGTCTTACATCACCCGGGCGCAGGAGCATGCTGCATACTTGCGCAGTGAGTCTGCCAAGCTTAAAGTTTGCAGGCCCTATTCATCACAGACCTTCAAGGGCAGAGGCAAGAGGACGTAGAAGATGAACCCAAAACCGTAAACCCTAAACCCTAAACCCTTAACCCTCAAACCCTCAAACCCTAAACCCTAAACCCTTAACCCTTAAACCGTGTTCCTCTCTACATGAAGCAGACGCTACAAGTTCAGGAGCTCTGAGCACTGCGGGAGAGACAGTGGCGAATGCGAAGCCCTAAAGCCCCGAAATTCCGAAGATCAAGATCTCTGAAAGCCCGAAGCTTGAAAACTCGAAGCCCCATTCAAGGGGCCCGCAGCACGGTTCTTAACTCCTGGCGAACCGGCTCCTCGCAACTTAGAAGTGCTTGGCGGCCCAGGGAATCCCTGAAACCAAACCCTACAGTGAACCCAGCGCCGCCTCAAGGGCCCCATAGGGTCTAGGTTGTACCCTAAACCCTAAACCCTAAACCCTGAACCCTGAACCCTAAACCCTGAACCCTGAACCCTAAACCCTAAACCCTAAACCCTAACAGGCCGCTTGGTGCGTATCCTCCGCATGGTTCGCTTGGTTCGCCTCCTGCGAGTAGCCAAGCTCGAGCGTGAGCCCTTGGGCTGATTATTATGGGTTCAGGGTTCAGGGTTTTAGGGGTTTAGGGTTTAGGGTTTGGGGTTTAGGGTTTAGGGTTTCAGGAGTTTAGGGTTTAGGGTTTAGGGTTTAGGGTTTAGGGTTTAGGGTTTAGGGTTTAGGGCTACAGAAACTTCGGGGGGTGGCAGGTTCATGTTGGTGGCCAACCACCTCCTCTCGGCCTACACGGTGATGGCCTTGAAGATCGTATGGTGCCCGCCGGCAGTCTAAACCCTAAACCCTAAACCCTAAGCCCTAAACCCTAAACCCTAAACCCTAAACCCTAGACCCTAAATCCTAAACCCTAAACCCTAAACCCTAAACCCTAAACCCTAAAACCTAAAACCCTAACCCCTAAACCCTAAGCCCTAAACAAACCCCTAAACAAACCCCTAAACAAACCCCTAAACAAACCCCTAAACCCCTAAACCCCTAAACCCCTAAACCCCCAAACCCCTAAACCCCTAAACCCCTAACCCCCTAAACCCTAAACTCCTAAACCCCTAAACCCCTAAACCCCTAAACCCCTAAACCCCGAAACCCCTAAACCCCTAAACCCCTAAACCCCTAAACCCCTAAACCCCTAAACCCCTAAACCCCTAAACCCCTAAACCCCTAAACCCCCCCTAAACCCCTAAGCCCCTGGGAGGAGGAGGAGGAGTGAGAGTTATCTAGGGTTTTGAAGCCTCATGAAGCCCTACGTACTATCCCTAAGCCCGAAACCCGAAACCTGAAACCCTAATGTGTGGGCTACTCATGTGCCTTGGTGTTGAGTTTTGAGGGTTCGCTGTTTCTTTAGAACCCGAAACCCTAAACCCTAAACCCTAAACCCTAAACCCTAGACCCTAGACCCCTAGACCCCTACCTAGACCCCTGGACCGCTAGACCCCAGACCCCCAGACGCCTAGACCCCTAGACCCCTAGACCCCTAGACCCCTAGACCCCTAGACCCCTAGACCCCTAGACCCTTAGACCCCAAGACCCTAGACCCAAAACCCTTCACCTTTTCACGAGATCTTTTGGGGGGGGACCCTAAACCCTAAAACCCTAAACCCTAAACCCTAAATTCCCACCCGGCCTGCTCTAGGGTGCCTGGCCAGAAGATGCCCGGCAGTGTGATGGACACCTTTTTACTGAGCCATTGGAGAATGGTCGAATAGAGAGCCGCAGGGCTGGCTTTGCAATGGCCACTAAACAATTATTTGGACTCCTGGGCCCCCCCTCCCCCCTGGACCCTGACCCGAAAATCCTGAAATCTGGGTCTGCCATGGGGGGGTACCTCTTCCCGAGCCAAAACCCCCCTTTATCCCCCCCCTCTCATCCCTGCGCCGGCCAGGGATCCCTGGCCTCCCTGCTCCATTGAGGGCGTCAGCCCTAAACCCTAAAAGCCAGTATTTGGGTGGCCTGTGAAAGCTCACAGCGGGTGGGGAGAAAGAACCCAGCACCAATGAAATTGTTGGATTACATTGGCAACAGATGCCTTTGCGTGACATGCGCCCCCCCCACACCCGCCATTTACACATGGCACTTACTGCCTAAGCCCTAAGCCCTAAGCCCTAAGCCCCAAACCCTAAACTTTACCCCCCTAACCCCAAGCCCTAAACCCTAAACCCTAAATTAACACCAGGTACTTGATGCTGATGCTGGCCGTGAACCATCTTATCGCTTGCTGCTGGGCTGAGGTGTGACAGCTTCTCCCCTTAAAGCATTAGAAGCCCTGAGTCCTAAGCCCCTGCTGCACACCAAACCCCCAACCAAGCCCGCAAGAACCATTAAGTTTTGGTGGGTTTAGGGCTTAGGGTTTAGGGTTTAGGGTTTAGAGTTTAGGGTGTTCGGTCCACAAGCTAAGGCTGCTGGTACGGCGTTGGCTCCTGGACCACTGACCTGGGAAACTGGCTGCAGAGCTTCCCGGCCGCGTGGTGTTGGGTTCTTGGGTTCATGGTTCGGGGGTTTAGGGTTTGGGGTTTAGGGTTTAGGGTTTAGGGTATAGGGTGTGGTTTAAGGGCTATGAGACTTCAGCGCCAGATGGCACAGTCAGCAAGAGTACGTATTTGGGAGCACTTTGCGTGTGAAGCTGTCCCAAGGAATACTTGACGAGACCCCAAGAAGAGGGACACCCCATCCTAGTACCCTGTGTCACCCCTATCAAGGGGCTAAAGGGGGGCCCTTACAACAGACCCTTAAGGGCTATTTAGGGCTGATTGGGGGCTACTTAGGTATATCTGGACTAAAAAGTATATATATATATATATGTATATATCCACATTGTGCGCAACAAAAACTCAACGTGAGTACTGCTTGCAATCAGGTTCCGATGACCTTAAACCTTAAACCTTAAACCCTAAACCCTAAACCCTAAACCCTAAACCCTAAACCTTAAACCCTAAACCCTAAACCCTAAACCCTAAACCCTAAACCCTGAACCCTGAACCCTGAACCCTAAACCCTGAACCCTGAACCCTAAACCCTAAGCCCTTAGGGTCCAACATCGACGAGAGCAACTTCGCCGAGTCCTATGTGGCCGCCATGCACTGGACCCTGCGGCTTTGGGGTTTTAGGTTTTAGGGTTTAGGGTTTAGGGTTTAGGGTTTAGGGCTTAGGGTTTAGGGTTTAGGGTTTAGGGCTTGGGGTTTAGGGTTTAGGGTTTAGGGTTTAGGGTTTAGGGTTTAGGGCTGCTGAGGGCGGCTTAAGGGCTTGGAGGGTCTTAGGATGGGGGTTTGCATCGGCTTTCCTTCGGGTTTAGGGTTTAGGATTTAGGGTTTAGGGTTTAGGGTTTAGGGTTTAGGGTTTAGGGTTTAGGATTTAGGGTTTAGGGTTTAGGGTTTTACGTCTTTGCGGGACTTTCTGGGGCTCAGGGGCCTTCGTGTGGCATCTACACGAACCACCAGCTCCTCAAGGTTATAAGTTATCATCAGAGGGGCCCTAAACGCTAAGCCCTAACCCTAAACCATAGTAGCTAATCTTGCAACCTTCTTAATCCGAAGCCCGAAGCCATGAAACCTAAACCCTAAACCATAAACCCTAAACCCTAAATCCTAAACCCTAAGCCCCAAACCCCAAACCCCAAACCCTAAACCCTAAACCCTAATTAAACCACAAGCCCTAAACCCTAAACCCGAAACCCTAAACCCTGAACCCTAAACCCGTCTTAACCCTAAGCCCTAAGAGCACTTTTTTGTGGTCAGCTGTGTTGATGTTGATGAACAGGAGCCCAGTAAAGGCCTCAAGACCTCTGCAGAGCTACACGACGAGTCGGGGTTAGGGCGACGAGTCGGGGTTAGGGTTCAGGGTTCAGGGTTCAGGGTTTAGGGTTTAGGGTTTAGGGTTTAGGGTTTAGGGTTTAGGGTTTAGGGCTTGAGGCATGTCTTCGATTTCCCCCTGTGTAGCCATATTCTGGAGCTAAAGACGGCCCCCGAGCTTTAGGGTTTAGGGTTGAGGGCCCAGGTTTAGGGTTTAGGGTTTAGGGTTTAGGCAGCAGTTGGAGGAGCTTGACGCAGTTCACCCCCTCCACGAACCCGATCGCGCCAGACAATGGTTGGGAGAGGCCCTTGGACAACCCAGAACCTACCCTAAACCCTAAACCCTAAACCATGCACCCTAAACCCTAAACCCTAAACCCTAAACCCTAAACCCTAAACCCTAAACCCCAAACCCCAAACCCCAAACCCTAAACCCTAAACCCTAAACCCTAAACCCTGAACCCTGAACCCTAAACCCTAAACCTTACACCCCAAAGTTCTCCTAGACCCCTATACCTCCTAAACCCCTAAACCCTAAACTCTAAACCCCTACCCCCCCAAACCCTACCCCCCTAACCCCGAAGCCCCGAAAACCCGCGACGGCCTCCGCAAAAAGCCCCGAAGTCTGAAACCCCAAGCCCTATGCCCTACCAATAGGGTTACGGTTTAGGGTTCAGGGTGTAGGAACCGAGTCACATTTGGTGTATGGCTGATGGTATTGGGACATAGACATAAATGCCACTCATAATCATGTCGAAGTGATAGTGAGAGTTAGGGTTTTTTGGGTTACACCCCTAAGCCTAAACCTGAAACCCTAGACCTTAAACCCTAAAACCCTTAACCACATGTTCGACAGGCGCGCCGCGTGAACTCCTAAGCTTTCTATCTTCCAGACCAAAAGAGCCCTCAAGCACACCTGGATTAAGGGCTTTTGGCCCCTTTTTTTGTTGGGTTTAAGGGAGGGGTTTAGGTTTCTTGGGTGTTAGGGTTTAGGGTGTAACGGTGTATGGAGTGTAAGGGTTTAAGGCGTCCAGGGTTGTCGGACGTTGGGGTCTAGTGTTGAAGGGATTTAGGTTTTGGGGTGATAGGGTTTAGGGGCACCCCCCAAAGCCCCCTCAAATCCAAGCTTCCTCAAAGCCTCGCGCGCCACTGAGATTCTACGCCATTTGGGTCATTCTCCTCGCGATGGCCTGCTGCGCAGCTTTAGAAGATCTGCCCCTGAACCCTAAATCCCAAACCCTAAATCCTAAACCCCAAACCCCAAGTTCTAAACCCACACTTCTGAGCTTCCAAACTGTCCTTTATAGGGATTGCAATAGGGCCCTATTTAGGACTGTTAGTATAAGGGGAACATCCCAGCCCCCAAGCCGCATAAAACCCTAAACCCAAAACCCTATAAATCCTAAACCCTAAACCCTAAACCCTAAACCCTAAACCCTAAACCCTAAACCCTAAACCCTAAACCCTAAACCCTATAACCCTATAACCCTATAAACCCTAAACCCTATAAACTGAAAACCCTAAACCCACATCTTTGACACCCCGAAGCCTATCACAAATCGTACAGGGTTTCGGGTGGTCTTTTGGGGGCTCGGGCCTCGCGACTCGCATTCGGCCCTGCCTTGAGCTCAAAAAACTTGGGTTTAGGGTTTAGGGTTTAGGGTTTAGGGTTTAGGGTTTGGGTCCCTCTTGGGGTTCCTTATGACAAGGCGGCCCCTACTATTTCGGGCGCGTTAACAAAGGGACCACAATTCAGAGAACTGACCATGTAGTATATATATATATATGTATATATATATATATATGTAGATTTGTAGATCTACCTCTATGATGTATATAGTGTCCGTGCATAGTTCTGCTGACTTCGCTTAGGCTTTCGGATGGTTGGCCTCCAATGGTAGTAGATGATGCCAACAGTACTGCGTTGGAGCCTCGGTAATAGGCTGGCCGCTTGCAGCAAAAAGAGAGCCTGAACCCTAAAGGGTTCAGGGTGTAGGGTTTTAGGTTTTAGGGTTTTAGGGTTTTCGGGTTTTCGGGTTTTTCGGGTTTTTCGGGTTTTCGGGTTTTCGGGTTTAGGGCAACCAGGTTTAGGTGGCAGGGGTTCCTTATTAAAGTTATTATTGTAAACCCCAGCATCCAAGCTCTGTGCGGCCCCGGCCTTGGCCCAGCCCAGGGGGTCCCGGACCCCTCGCCGCAGCGTCTCCAGGGACCAGAGGGCCTCTGCCCGGGCCCCACTGGCCCCTCTGGCCCCCCCTGGCCCCCCGGGCCTCCCTGGGCCTTCCTGGCCCCTTGACCCCCTCACCGTCTTTGCCGCCACCGGCCTTTTGGCCCTGACCACACGCCGGCCCGGGCCTCTTTATTACTTTCGAGACCTTGCTGGCAGCCTTGACTCTCGGATTCAACCAACATCATGAAACTGAATAAGTTTTGAAAAGTGGACTGTTGTCTGAGTTTAGGCCTAAACCCTAAAAGGAATAGGTTTGGGTGGCTTTGCCGCCTTGGACGGCGTGGGGTGGGAGAAAAGTGTTAGATGGCCCTCCACAATCGGGCCAAAGCTGCTCTTCGGCATCTCACGAAGCTTTCGAGCTTGTTCCGAAACCTAACCTTCACAGCATTTACGCCCTATCACAGCAAACCCTAAACCCTAAACCCTAAAGCCTAAAGCCTAAACCCTAAACCCTAAACCCTAAACCCTAACCCCTAACCCCTAACCTCTAAACCCTAAACCCTAACTTCTCAGCAGAAAGTCTGAGGCTTCTCCTCCTTCCTTGGTTCCATCGGTTCCAGCGTGAACTCGCCTCTGGGCCTTCTTAGGATTGGGTTAGGGTTTAGGGTTTAGGGTTTAGGGAAAAGGGGGAAAGGGTTTAGGGTTTAGGGTTTAGGGTTTAGGGTTTAGGGTTTAGGGTTTAGGGTTTAGGGTTTAGGGTTTAGGGTTCAGGGTTTCAGGACTTCGTGTTCAGCGCGGCTCAAGGTCCCCCTGCACAGCGAAGCTGAGCCCCAAAACCTGCTTAGGGTTTAGGGTTTAGGGTTTAGGGTTAGGGTTTAGGATTTAGGGTTTAGGGTTTAGGGTTTAGGGTTTAGGGTTTAGGGTTCTCCTACTACTTGCTCAAGAACCCGCCAAGAATAGAAGGTAATAATCACTATATCGCCCTCAAAAGGAAGAACATTTTGCATATTTTCCGGGGGGGGGGGTTAAGCAACTAGGAGTCGTAGAAAGCCCGGAAGACTCTTAGAAGGCCTTAGGATCCGTATTCCAGATGGTTAGTAATCTCTCCCGCTCCATCTCCCTCTCCCTTTCCCCTTTAGGGGCCGGCGCCTGCCAAGGTTGCTTCTCATGCTGTTGCCCCTAAGCACCATCATAAACTCCACTCCCAGACCAGAGACCCTCTTAAAGCCCTCGAAGACCTTTAGAGCCCCATAAGCCCCATGCGCCCCATGAGCCCTGGAGGCCCTACAAAACTACAAACTGATGAGCCCCAGACCTCCAATCCTTAAAAACCCTCAACCCTAAACCCTAAGCCCGAAACCCTAAACCCTAAACCCTAAACCCTAATCCCTAAACCCTAAACCCTAAACCCTAACCCCGAACCCCCCCCCCCCCCCCCAAAAGCGAAGCCGGCGAGCTGCCAAGGATGCGCATGGCGCGCAACGAAGAGCTCATGCAGAGCGCCAAGCTGGAGAGGCCATGGGATCAGGGTTTAGGGTTTAGGGTTTGCTAAGGTTCCACGCGGGACGTGTGTTGTGGTGTGCGCCCAGGTTCAACGCGCTCTCCCAATCCACCCACCCACATCTCAACCTTGGGCGGGTTTAGGGTTTTATAATGTCGTGTGTAAGTACAGTAGTGGGAGGGGGCGCTACGGGCCGCCTGCGGGTTTAGGGTTTTTTTTGCCCGGTGTTTCCAAATTATGATGCTTATACCGGGCTTACAAGACTCGTAGGTTTATGCCTTGGGCTCCCTTTGGTTTTTGGTCCTGCGCCCTCTCTACGATTGGGGAGGGCTTGGGCAAACAGCCCAAAAATGGTTTCATGATCCGGAGAAGCCCAAAAGGCTCAAACAGTCCGGGAGGAGCCCAATGGTCCATGTGCGGTAAACCCAAAAAAGCTCAGAAATTGTCCGGGAGAAGCCCAAAACGGCTCAGAAGTGGTCCGGGAGAAGCCTAAAAGGCTCAGAAATGGTCCGGGAGAAGCCCAAAAAAGGCTCAGACGTTGTCCGGGAAGAGCTCAAAAAGGCTCAGAAATGGCCCAAAAAGGCTCAGAAATGGTCCGGGAGGAGAAGAGCCCAAAAAGCCAGAAATGGTCCGGAAGGAGCCCAAAAAAGGCTTAGAAGCGGTCCGGGAGGAGCCCAAAAATATGGGAGGAGCTCAGAAAAGGCTCAGGCGGAGGTCAGAAAATGCTCAGAAATGGTCCGGGAGGAGCCCAAAAAGGCTCAGAAATGGTCCGGGAAAAGCCAAAAAAAACACAGAAAATGGTCCGGGAAGAGCTCAAAAAGGCTCAGAAATGGCCCAAAAAGGCTCAGAAATGGTCCGGGAAGAGCTCAAAAAGGCTCAGAAATGGCCCAAAAAGGCTCAGAAACGGTTCGGGAGGAGCCCAAAAAAGCTCAGAAATGGTCCGGGAGGAGCCCAGAAAGGCTCAGAGCTGGGGCCCCCCTGGACCCTTAGGGGAGGACGCACCAGTGCGGGGTCACTAAAAACCAAAGGTTTAGGGTAATTCTCTTTGGATCCAGTTTAGGGTTTTAGGGTTTAGGGTTTAGGGTTTAGGGTTTAGGGTTTTAGGGTTTGGGGTTTTGGGGTTTGGGGTTTTAGGGTTCAGGGTTCCCACCCAGTGTGGGTGACCAGATTCTGGACAAGTTGCATGTCCCAAAGACCTAAACCCTTGGCCGGCGCCCGAAACCCGAAACCCGAAACCCGAAACCCTAAACCCCAAACCCCAAACCCGAAACCCGAAACCCGAAACCCGAAACCCTAAACCCTAAATTTAAGAGCCTCCGGCTCAAGCCGCCGACCCCGCTGGAGCATAGTTGAAAGGTTTAAACGCGTTCGTTAGGTCACAGGATGCCAAAGTTGGCGGGAGGGGGGGGAGGGGGGTAGGGGGGGGGGTGGGGGGGGGGGGGGGGGGTTAGGGGGGGGGTGGGGGGGGGGGGGGGGGGGGGGGTTGGGGTGGTTTTTCCCCAAAAGGCTTTCGAAACCGCCTATGATCCGTATGCTGTGTGGGTGGTCTGGCCCTCCAGGAAAAGCTGCCCGGGGACCCCCCTCCCCCCCCCCCCCCCCCCCGCGTTTGGTTCCCATCCAACACGCCGCCAGGGTCCGCGGACCGTCAACCCTAAACCCTAAACCCTAAACCCTAAACCCTAAACCCTAAACCGTCAACCCTCAACCCTCAACCCTCAACCCTCAACCCTCAACCCTCAACCCTCAACCCTAAACCCTAAACCCTAAACCCTAAACCTTAACCCTAAACCCTAAACCCTAAACCCTAAACCCTAAGCCCCAAACCCTCCTCCTCGCTTCAATGGTTGCGCGCGTTGAGGGTTCAAGATCTGGGCGTGCAGGTTCTGGGCTCAAGGATGTGGGTAAAGACCCTGAACTCCTCTCAATCATAATCAGCAGTAACAACCATCAGAGGGTTTAGGCTTTAGGGTTGAGGCTTTAGGGTTGCTAATGGTACGGATAAGACTGCGTATCGTTAACTGATGGTGATACGAATTCTCTTGCTCTTTATACTCCGAATCTCGGCCTGCCCGAATTCAAAAAACGGCCCTAAGTACTTCGTCCGCCCACCCTCGGCCCTCTATGTCCTGACACCCTAAGAAAAGCAACCCGAAGCGCCTGAACTCCGTCCCCGAAACCCTAAAACCCTAAAACCCTAAACCCTAAACCCTAAACCCTAAACCCTAAACCGTAAACCCTAAACCCTAAACCCTAGAAACCTTAGAAACCCTAAACCCTAAACCCTAAGCCAAAAGCACTAGATCCCTAAACAAATCTCGAACCTGGAGAAGGTTCTTCATGGAGCGCAAGCTCTCTGTGGAGCTGTTTAGTAAGGTCAAGAGCGCGACCCTCGACGTTTAGGGGTTTAGGGTTTAGGCTTTTAGGGTTTAGGGTGTAGGTTTCAGGGTTTAGGGGGTTTAGGGTTTAGGGGTTGTTCTGAAGGCTCCTTCGGGGTTCAGGGTTCACGGGATTTGGCTTTGGGACGTTTTTTGTTTTTAGGGTTT
This sequence comes from Symbiodinium natans, assembly GCA_905221605.1. Taxonomy (NCBI): domain Eukaryota; class Dinophyceae; order Suessiales; family Symbiodiniaceae; genus Symbiodinium; species Symbiodinium natans. The sequence goes on along the minus strand of CAJNDS010002267.1, from coordinate 326,537 downwards.
TTAAAGGGTTTAGGGTTTAGGTTTTGGAGTAGGGTTTAGGGTTTAGGGTTTGGGGTTTAGGGTTGAGAGTTTAGGATTTAGGGTTTAGGGTTTACGGTTTAGGGTGTAGGGTTGGACGTGTTTAGAGGTTGAGGGCGTGTTTTGGCGACCAAGTCTTGGAGGGTTCCGCGGAGGGTTTTGTGGCTCGGGGTTTGCACCAGAAGCCGTAAACCCCAAAACCCAAAATCCGAAATCCGAAACCCTAAATCCTAAGCCCTAAACCCTAAACCCTCAACCCTAAACCCCAGAGAAGTGTAAAGGGCAACGCACCTCGACCCAAGGATTCGTGCCGATGGCCTTGTGAAGATTCGGCTGCAGGAGGCCGGGGGGTGGGGGGTGGGGGGAATCTAAAGGCGTTTAGGGTTTAGGGTTTAGGGTTTAGGGTCGACCTCGGAGCTTGGGACGTAGGGTTGTTCTTGCACGTGAGCTTCAACTCAAACCCCCATGCCTTACAACACACAGCCGCGCAAGCCCCAGAGTTCATGCGGGACCCTAAACACAACAACGCCCCAGACCCTAAATCTTACTGGTGTGCGCGGTAGGATAAAGGGGCTTACTTAGAGGGATCGCCTTGGGTTTGGGGCGTCTAAACTCCAAACTTTCTTACGTGCGCAGCGAACACCCTCTAAGCCTCCTGAGCAAGAACGAGCTGACTGTAGCGGGAGAGGGGGGGGGTTGATGTCAAGGTCGTTTGTAGGACATTACATCAAGGGCATTCCAGGTTTTATGGCTTTTGGGGGGGCATCAGCTACCGTAAGAAACGGCAAACCTTCAACCGTCCGTGCAGGGGGGGCCCTCGCTGCAATCAGCGTTATGAAGGTATGAAGGCTCTAAAACTGTGTAAGGCCCCTGAGCCCGAAACCCTACCTAAACCCTAAGCCCTAAGCCCTAAGCCCTAAGCCCTAAGCCCTAAGCCCTAAGCCCTAAGCCCGAAACCCTAAACCCTAAACCCTAAACCCTAAACCCTAAACCCTAAACCAAAGGATGACGTGACGCTGATGCGCAGCATCCCAGAGAGTGACTTCGCCGGAAGGGATTGGACGGAGGGCCGAACACCTACAACCCCAAAGCGCTGAAGCGCTTTAGGGTTTAGGGTTTAGGGTTTGGTTTAGGGTTTGATTAGGGTGTAGGGTTTAGGGTTTAGGGTTTAGGGTTCAGGGTTTAGGGTTTAGGCTTATTTCGAGAACCCTAAATCCTAAACCCTAAACCCTAAAAAGCCCCTAGGGCTCTCAGGCTTTTCGGGTTCTTGGGGCTGTAGGTTCTGTTAGAGTTCAGACCTGGATTGTTTGCACTTTAACGAAAGATAAGGGGGTTTACGAACAAAAGGGCCCGCTATAGTAGGATTCCCTCATACTCAGGACCCCAATAAGGTACCCGGAATTTCGGAAAATTGGTCTCAGGTTCAGGGTTCTGGGCATGGGGCATTTCCTAAGAGATGGGTACCCCTTACCTACATGCACCCCAAAGTACGATAGTTCTGGCTCTCGGACCCCCCCCCCCCCCACCTCAAAGGCTACACCTGGTTTGAGAAACCCCATAGTGCACAGGTTAGATTAGTCAAGGGGCGCTTTTTTTGCCTTTCCAGGCGGGCTTCCAACAGCTGTTGAAGCTGTGCCTTAAGCCTTAAGCCTTAAACTAGACCCTAGACCCTAGACCCTACACCCTAAACCCTAGACCCTAGACCCTAGACCCTAAACCCTAAACACTAGATCCAGACCCAGGTCAGTCGGTCCTGGTTCCCACATGTCAGAGGCCCCCACGCCGAACCTTCTCGTCGTAAGTTTGGGCCCCCGAGCAGCCCTGAAGCCCAGACCAAAAGCGGCCCTCAACTTCACGACCCTCAACCCAAAACCCCCTAAAAACCCCAAAACCCTAAACCCGAAACCCTAAACCCTAAACCCGAAACCCTAAACCCTAAACCCTAAACTCTTAGGATTCAAGATTCAGCTCCATGCGGAGATGTTCATGAGCACTCTGATGCAAGTGCACATCTGGCCCTCTCGGAAGCACCACGAGGACCTCAACAGGGTTTAGGGTTTAGGGTTTAGGGTTTAGGGTACTTTGGGAAGCCCTTGGTTTAGGGTTTCGGGTTTAGGGATTCTTGTTTAGGGTTTAGGGTTGCTAATATTCCTGATCAGAGTAGGTAACAATCTTTTATAGTGCTACTAAATGTACTGACGAGAGTAGGTGGTAAAGACCCCTAAACCCGAAACCCTAAACCCTAAACCCGAAACCCGAAACCCTACACCCTAAACCCTAAACCGGGCCTACGGTCTGCGGGCAATGCGCAGGAAGCCCATATCCCTTTCTCAGGTTTTAGGGTTCAGGGTTCAGGGTTTAGGGTTTAGGCCCTAAACCCGAAACCCTAAACCCTACTTAGTATCCCCTAGAAAGCCTCTTATCCCCACAACTCACCTTACTAACCCTACTGACTACGTCAAAAGGGCTTCCAATCTTGCAACTTTGCACCCTATACTCCTAAACCCTGAACCCGAAGCCCTATGCAAACACTGAACCCTAAACCCACACCCCAAACCCTGAACCCTAAACCCTGAACCCTAAACGGTTCATGGAGCAGGGACGAAAGCTCAGAGGAGGTGTTGGTGCTCTCAAGGCTTGGAAGGTTGGTGTGTTGGTTTAGGGTTTAGGTTTTAGGTTTTAGGGTTTAGGGTTTAGGGTTTAGGGTTTAGGGGTTAGAGGTTAGGGTTTAGGGTTTAGGGTTTAGGGCTGTGACTCGGTAATACAGGAACCAAGACCATCATAGTACAGACGGGCCAAGATACCAGGACCCAGAGTAGGCCCTGTCCTCCTTTCAGTATTATGAGTATTACTGTTATTATTATTATTCTTATTATTATTCTTAATTTTTTTATTATGATTATGATTATGATTATGATGATGATGATTATTATTATATGTTTATTGTTATTGTTATTATGATTGTTTTTCTTACTATTGTATTATTATTATTATTATTATTTTTTGTACTATTCTTCTTATTATTATTGTTTTTGTTATTTCTTTCATGTTTTCGTGTTGAGTTTCACTTATAAACCGCTTCAAACCAAAAAGAAGGGCACCTTCTTGATTGTTGGGCTACTCTTAGGTCTAGCATAAAGAAAGTTTACATGTAATGAACACCAGGTATTAGTTACATGTCTTCCATCTTGATTTTTTCCTGGGTTCCCGCTTCCCGATTTGTTCGGAGCTTTGCCACAGGTTGTAGGGCGTTCTTAATCCGTGTAACCTGCAGAGTTTCGGGGTATAAGCCCTAGCTCTAAACCCTAAACCCTGGTATCCTTAAACTCTAAACCCTAACCTCGAAAAGAACCTCAACCCTAGAGAACCCTAAGCCCGAAAGAAACCTAAGCCCTGAACAACCCTAAACCCTCTATTACTCAATAACCCTAAACCCTAGCCCTAAACCCTAAACCCTGAACCGAAAAAGCCAGCTCTTTGCAATTTTAGCGTCGCCCCCCTGCGAAGGACCCCATGTTCTTCATCGGCCGCTTGGCTTTGCAGCCTTGTGTGTTTAGGGTTGGGTTTAGGGTTTAGGGTTTAGGGTTTAGGGTTTAGGGTTTAGGGTTTAGGGTTTAGGGTTTAGGGTGTTTAGGGTGTTTAGGGTTTAGGGTTTAGGGTTTAGGGTTTAGGGTGTAGGGTTTAGGGTTTAGGGTCTGGGGTCTAGGGTTTAGGGGATAGGGTTGAGGGTTCAGGGTTCAGGGTTTAAGGGTTTGTGGGGGGAAGTGCTGTCAAGTCTACCCACAGTGTCAGCTGACTCGGTTTGGGGCCTGCAGCATGTCTTGCTGGGCCCTAAACCTTAAAGACCTGGGCCCCAAAGCCCTACCACTAAAGCGACTAGCAGGAAGGGGCAAAAGGGTACCACTAGTAAGATCCTAAGCCTACGGCATGACCATTGCAGTTAGTACAGGGGCCAAGGCTAATTAGGGTCGAGGGTTTAGGGTTTAGGGTTTAGGGTTTTTTCCTGGAGAAGAATAGAAGACGCTGTCCACATTGCCCGATCTAGTTCGGCAGGGGATCTATGATGCTGTCCTTCTAGGCGTGTCTGGTGTACTGTGCGGGTGTAGGGCAAACCCCAAACCCTAACCCCTAAACCCTAAGCCCTGAACCCTAAACCCTAAACCCTAAACCCTAAACCCTAAACCCTAAACCCTCAACCCTAAACCCTAAACCCTAAACCCTAAACCCTAAACCCCAAACCCCAAACCCTAAACCCTAAACCCTAAACCCTAAACCCCCCCTCGGAGGCATTTGCCACCACAGCATGCGCGAGCATGTCTGCAAGCTGGGCCAGGATGCTCCCCAGATTGGAAAATGCCCACGGGGCGATTCCGGGGGTTTAGGGTTTAGGGTTTAGGGTTTAGGGTTTAGGTTTTAGGGTTTAGGGAGGGTTCCGAAGCCCTGAAACCCTGAACCCTGAAACCCTGAAACCTTAAACCCTGAACCCTAAACCCTAAACCCTGAACCCGAAACCCTAAACGCCTTGAACCCTGGAACCCTGGAACCCCGAAGGTGACCTGTACGGTTTCGAGACCGGGGCTCAGGAAGGTCTCAGGGTTTCGGGTATAGGGTTTAGGGTTTAGGGTTCAGGGTTTAGGGTTTTGGGTTTAGGGTTTAGGGCCACATGAGAAACGTAGCCTTGAAGCCGGATTCGGCGTTTTGGGCTTGTTTTTTTGGGGGTGTTCGGGTCTTCGGTGCCTGCAGCTTCAAGCCCAAAGCCTTCAGTAACGCCTCATCAAGCCTAAGAAAAAACCCTTGACTAAAAAGCCTTCTTAGACCCTGCTCAAACCTAAACTAAACCCTACATCCTAAACCCTAGACCCTACACCCTAAACCCTCAACCCTCAACCCTCAAACCCTACATCCTAAACCCTAAACCCTAAATTCCTAAAACCCTAAATTCCTAAACCTTAGACCTGTCCCGTCGGGCATCTCCTCCCGAGACCCTAGGCTAGGCTTGACTCTCTTTCACAACCTGGGATGTTCCCCCTTATACGAACAGTCCTTACTAGGGATGTTCGTACCCCCTATTATAATTCTTAGCAATGTACTAGCAGTCCTTAATAGGGATTATAGGATTCTTATATTTCCCCCCGCGATTATAATTCTTATGAAGGACTGTTAGCATTAGGGGGAGCATCCCGATTCACAACCTCAACTCCTGCTTGAAAGGGTGTAGGGTTTCGAGTTGGTCCCCAAAGTCCCCCCAAAAGCCTACCCTAAACCCTAAACCCTAAACCCTAAACCCTAAACCCTAAACCCTAAACCCTAAACCCTAAACCCTAAACCCTAAACCCTAAACCCTGAACCCTAAACCCTAAACCCTAAACTCTAAACCCTAAACCCTCAACCCTCAAGACCAAGACATGGGAGAGTTGTGTGCGCTGTGAAGTTCCCAAGTTGTTTGTCTAAACAGCTGAGACGTCAATTTTGGGTAAACTAGTCCAAGGGTTCTGTTGTCTAAACAGCTGACAAGCCGAGCTGAAGCCAACTAATCCAAAGCGCCCGCCTTTGGGCCAAAAGAGGACACAAAGTCCTTGAAAAGCCCCCAAAGGCCTTGGGAAGCCGCCCCCCCCCCCCCCCCCCCCCGCCCACAAAGCGCCCGCGAGCCTGGGAGGCTTCAAAAGGCCCTGCAAGGCCACCGCCCCAAAGGTTCCGCACCACCCCACCGCCCCTCTCCGCGCCCCTCCAAAAAACAAAAAGGAAAGCACGACAGTCGGTGCTAAACCAAGGAATCGTCAAACATTTCGGTCAAACACTTTCGGTCGAAACGTTTCGCTCAAAACGTTATTGCGGCCCAAACCCTACACAATTTCTACAAGCTCCACTTGGAGGCTCAGGGTACTTGTGACCCCAATTATAACTGCACTTATAAGCCCCCTAAGTCCCCTAAGTAGGTTATAAGTGGACTCGTAGCTGGGGTAAAAAGTACCCATGAACCTCCAAGTAGGGTCCTGAAGAACTTCGAGCAGAAGCTCTCAGGTTTTCCTGCCGCACACGAAGTGCTCCCATGCCTACGTGCTCCAGTCGGGCCAGATGGAGCAACTTGCCAACCAGTCACCCTAAGCCCTAAACCCTGAACCCAAAACCCGAGATCCTAAATCCCGAACCCTAAATCCTAATGCTGAGCGTTTATGGCCTGGAGGCTTCGCAGGCTTAGCATCCCAAGGGAGTTCATCTACATGCTCTGAGAGCCCGAAGAGAACCTCTCAACCCCCTGACGCCTATAAACCCGAAGCTAAACCCAAACTCCCTAAACCCGAACCCCCCTAAAGCCTTCGCCCTAAACCCTCAAACCCGGAATCCTGAGCCTTCAGCCTATGTAACCCCTAAACCCTAATTAAACCCTAAACCCTGAACCCTAAAAAACCTTAAACCCTAAACCCCTAAACTCTGAACCCTGATGCTTAAGCTGCCAATCACTGGGACTTGTCCTTGAATGACTCCGCCCAAGGTGTCACCGGGTTTAGGGTTTAGGGTTTAGGGTTTGGGGTTTAGGGTTTAGGTGCTAGGGATCTGAGAACTGAGTCTCAGGGCGTTGGACTGCTGCAAGGGTTGAGGGGTTTAGGGCTTCCACCGGTGACAGTTGGGGGGCTTCAGGTTAGTTAAAACTTTGGGGGGGGGGGGGAAGGGGGGGGTGCCACCCTAGGGCTTAACAACCCTACACCCTAAATGAAACCCTAAACCCGAAATTAGATTCCTAAACCCTAAACCCTAAACCCCAAACCCTAAACCCTAAACCCACCCTCCACCCTAGACGAGCCCTTGAGCAGCGCGAGGTACGGAGTGTCTCGTTTGGCGACCTTCCACTGCGAAGCAGAACCTCTGCCCCGCTTTACGGGCTCTTTTGGTCTAGGGTTTATGGGGTTTAGGGTTTAGGGTTTCTCAGGGTTTAGGGTTTAGGGTGTAGGGGGTTTGGGGTTTAGGGGTTGGGGTTTAGGGGTTTGGGGTTCAGGGGTTTAGGGGTCTAGAGGTTTAGCGGTTAGCGTTTGGGGTTTAATTAGGGCTCAAGGTCGAGAATCTACGAACTGGCTTTTTAGCATCTCGGGCTAACATATTTTTGCTGCTATCCCCGAGCACAGCGAAAGCCAGGAAGTCCCAAGAGCATGGACTTTCGGGGTTTAGGGTTTAGGGTTTTGGGTTTAGGGTTTAGGGTTTAGGGGCTTTATGGGATGTTGGGGCTTGGGGATTTTTAGGGTTCTGCACCTATCTAGGCATTGGTAGGGCAGCAGGATTCTGTCTAATTTGTAGAGCTTTGGGGGGTTTAGGGGGTCAGGTCTCTGGCTGGGCCTGCAAAGGCTTCAAGGGCTTTAGGAGTTGAGGTTTAATTCGGGTTGCATTCCTGGACAGGAGCCTTGCTCCAATTGCCAAAAGACCCACGGCACGCAGGGAAACATAGGGAAACCCCAAGACCCAAAACCCTTCACCCCACATCCCCCCTCCTATCCTGGAGCCTAACCCTGAACCCTGCATAAGCCCGACATACACCTTACATGAACCCTCCCCTCCTCCCCCCAAAAGCCTGAAAACCTAAGAAGCCCAGACCCTAATCCCTTAAGCCTGCCCACCACCCTCTGATAGAAAGGTTGAGCACAGGCTCAGCCGCACCCCTGCTGAGCTGCCTCAACAACGTTGATTTCTTTCCTGCCGGTGGTTCCTGCCAGCATTACAAGCCCCAGATCATCAAACCTGGTCTCCAGCTCGTTTAGGGTTTAGGGTTTTGGGTTTTGGGTTTAGGGTTCAGGGTTTAGGGTTTAGGGTTTCGGCGGAAACCAAATGGAATGGACGCTGTACGTGCTGGAGGAGCAGACCAGCGTCGCGAGTCGCCACTCGGCTGGCCGCGACCCTCAGCCAGGGCGGCTCCTTTCTGGGCAGCCAAGCCCAGACGTGGCTCTGCGCCAGACCCTAAACCCTAAACCCTAAACCCTAAACCCTAAACCCTAAACCCTAAACCCTAAACCCTAAACCCTAAACCCTAAACCCTAAACCCTAAACCCTAAACCCTAAACCCTAAACCCTAAAAACCCTAAACCCTAAACCCTAAACCCTTAAACCCTAAACCCTAAACCCTAAACCCTAAACCCTAAACCCTAGCCCTAAGCCCTAAGACTAAGCCTAAGCCTAAGCCCTAAGCCCTAAGCCCTAAGCCCTAAGCCCTAAGCCCTAAGCCCTAAGCCCTAAACCCTAAACCCTAAACCTAAACCCTACACCCTAAACCCTAAACCCTAAACCCTAAATTTTCAAACTCTAAGCCCTAGACCCTAAACCCTAAATGTTCAAACTCTAAGCCTTTACGAGGTCTTAAATCCAAAGCCCACAACGCCCATGCCGCATGCCGACATTGAGGACGGCTCCAACAGTTCGCTCTGCTTGCCTGCAATCTGGGCAGAGTTCCTTCCCTTGAGCGCTTTAGGGTTTCGGGTTGAGGGTTGAAGGGTTGAAGGGTTTAGGGTTTAGGGGGTTCAGGGTGTTCTTGGGGTCCAGGGTTGAGGGTTTCGAGGTTCAGGACGATGGTTCAGGACAGAGGTCTACGGGTTGTGCGGTTTGGACTTGGTGGTCTGCTCCCCAATTTTAAGTCTGCTTAGAACCTACTTAGGGACCAGGGGGCAACTGCGTGCAGTTATTGTTGGGGTTCAGGGTTCAGGGTTCAGGGTTGAGGGTTGAGGGTTGAGGGTTTAGGGTTTAGGGTTTAGGGTTTAGGGCTTCACCCCCCCAAACAGACCCTTCAGTTGCAAACCTCTGCAACACTCCCGTTAAGCACAATGGTTTTGGGGAGGCCCTCCACCCCCCCCCCCCTCCCTCCCACACCAAGGTACCCTAACCTTATATACTTCAGGCAACCTCAACGCCCAAACCCTAAACCCGTTTTTGAACCGCTTTCAGCCCTAAACCTTAAACCCCCAAGCCCTCACCCTTAGCCTCAAGGGTTTGCTAGCAGGACCGAGGCTACCGGTCTAGGGGGTGCAAGTTGAAGTTGATAGTTTTGGGGTAGTTCTCGAAACATGGGTGCTTTCTGGTGGTTGTTTTTCCAAGGGTGCCGTATCGCATAAGGGACCCTTAAAAGGGACATGAATTCACAGAACGACACCTGGGCTCTCTCTGCAATGCAAGGTGGGAACACGTGGGCAGGTTGAGTGTCTCTACTGGCGTCTGCAATTACGTCAGCATCGACCCCCGGTTTGCATTAGGTTTTAGGTTTTAGGGTTTAGGGTTTAGGGTTTAGCGTTTAGGGTTTAGGGTTTAGGGTTTAGGGCTTAGGGGCTGTTTAGGGCATTCGGGGAGTTTGTTTGGTGCAGTCAGTGTTGGGTTGAAGGTTCAGGCTGGGAGGTGTGGGACTAGGTTCTTGTTTGATCTAGGGTTCGGTGTTTTGGGGAGTTGGCCCGAAACGCCTGGGATGTGTGTGTTGAGGATGTGGTGTTAGGGGTTTGCAGACAGCTCCACGACACTGATCTTTCTACCCCATAGAACTGGGGGTCCGCTCCCCGCAGGGTTTGGGGTTCAGGGCTCAACTAGGACCCTGACCCCTAGTTAGACGCTGAACCCAAAGCCCCAAACCCTAAACCCCAAACCCCAAACCCTAAACCCCAAACCCTAAATCCTAAACCCTAAACCCCAAACCCTAAACCCAAAACCCTAAGGTAGACCCAACCGTAGGAAAGCTCGAAGCCTGGCTCCGCACGCCCAGGATTGCAGCCAGGTGTGCAGACTCGCAGCCAACCATGGAGGTTCTTGGCGTAGGGTTTAGGGTTTAGGGTTTAGGGTTTAGGGTTTAGGGTTTAGGGTTTAGGGTGTAGGGTTTAGGGTTTAGGGTTTAGGGTTTAGGGTTTAGGGTTTAGGGTTTAGGGTTTAGGGTTTAGGGTTCAGGGTTCAGGGTTCAGGGTTCAGGGCTTTGGGGCTTTGGGGCTTAGCGCCTCACGAAGCTTTCGAGCTTGTTCCAAAGCCTAACAATAAACCCTAAACCCTACACCCTACACTCTGAACCCCAAATCTTAAACCGTGAACCCTAAACCCAGAAAAAACCCCTAAACCCTAAGCCGTAAACTCAGGGCCCAGGCCACCCCCCTACGTTGGGGGGCGGCGCGTAAGCCCTTCGACCTGGATGGCACAAGCCGACCCAGGTCGCTCGCCCACGATGGGCCCGGTACCAGAACGACACCCCCTGGCTCCCTGACCCCTTCCCACCCCCTGCCCTGGCCCCTAACCTCTGCTTGGCCCAACCCCAGACCTTGCTGGCACCTCCCCGAAACTGCCTCTTGACTCTCGGATCCAACGAACGTCATGAAACTGAATTCGTTTTTAGAAGTGAATTGTTGTCTGAGTTTAGGCCTAAACCCTAAAAGGAATAGGTGCCGCCTTGGACGGCGTGGGGTGGGAGAAAAGTGTTAGATGGCCCTCCGCAATCGGGCCAAAGCTGCTCTTCGCACCTCACGAAGCTTTCGAGCGTGTTCCTAAACCTCACCGTCACAGCATCTACACCCCATCACCCTAAACCCTAAACCCTAAGCCCTAAGCCCTAAACCCTAAACCCTAAACCCTAAACCCAAAAACCTCAACCCTAAACCCTAAACCCTAAACCCTAAACCCTACACCCTAAACCCTAAACCCTGAACCCAGAAAAAATCCCCAAAGCCTTAACTCCCGAGGATCCTAACCGGAGTGAAACAAAACGCGCAGGGGATCAACTGGGAGTCTAAACCCTAAACCCTAAACACTATACCCTGAACCCTAAACCCTAAGCTGGTTCCCTGAGCCGTGCGGACGAAAAAGGCGAGATCTTTGAGTATCTGAAGATCTTGGGCCTGCTGATCCTCGGCCTGCGCCTTCATGATCCTGACCTGGGTTTTGGGTTTAGGGTTTCGGGTTTGGGGTTTCGGGTGACACCCCCCTAAACCCTAAACCCTAAACCCTAAACCCCTAAACCCTAAACCCCTAAACCCCTAAACCCTAAACCCTACACCTGATAGGCCCTAAAACCCTTAACCCCTCAACCGCCAAGCCACTAAACTCCCTGAACAAATCCTTAACAACCAGATCCCTAAAACCTGCACTTTACACACGAGCTGTTTTCTTGAGGGTTCGTGCCGCCAGCTCAGTTCAGACACCAATAAGCTTCACGCAACGCAGGGTTAAGGGTTCAGGGTGCCGAGAGACGAGCTACAAACCGCCCTCCCTAAACCCTAAACCCTAAACCCTAAACCCTAAACCCTAAACCCTAAACCCTAAACCCTAAACCCTAAACCTAAACCTAAACCCTAACCCCTAAGCCCTAAGCCCTAAACCCTAATCTAAACCCTAAACCCTAAACCCTAAACCCTAAACCCTGGACTTTTGGGGTGTGGTGCCAATTTGTCGTGGTTTGGGTCATCGGGCTTCGGGCGACCGATGTTGGTGAGGCCGTGCTTCGGGGTTCAGCCAGGTTTAGGGTTTAATCCCTAAACCCTAAACCCCAAACCCCAAACCCCAAACCCCAAACCCCAAACCCCAAACCCTAAACCCTAAACCCTAAACCCTAAACCCTAAACCCTAAACCTTAAACCCTAAACTTAGGGGTGTCCAGGATCGTCGGGCGCATCGAGGGCTTGTATGGGCGAGGGGAGACGGTGACGGACGTGCTCACACTTGATGAGGTGGATGTCGCTGGGCCGAAGCCCGAAAGCCCTATCATCCCTAATCCCGAAACCCTAAGCCCGAAGCCCCTAAACTCGAAACCCCAAACCTGAACTCTAGAGCCGAAACCCCAAAGTGGATCCAAGGTCTTCGACTTTGGGGTTGAGTTTATGCGCTCAGGGCTTTGGGGTCGAGGGTGCTCGGGTTTTTTTGGCTTAGGTCAACCCTAAACCCTAAACCCTAAACCCTAAACCCTAAACCCTAAACCCTAAACCCTAAACCCTAAACCCTAAACCCTAAACCCTAAACCCTAAACCCTAAACCCTAAACCCTAAACCCTAAACCCTAAACCTAAACCATAAACCCTAAACCCTAAACCCTAAACCCTAAACCCTAAACCCTAAACCCTAAACCCTAAACCCTAAACCCTAAACCCTAAACCCTAAACCCTAAACCCTAAACCCTAAACCCTAAACCCTAAACCCCAATCCTGGACCAGTGAACCTGGCTGTGAGCTGTTCCGTTTTACCTGGGCACCCGACAGAACCAAAGAAGAGGCCGAACCACCTGACGCAGGCCTTTGTCCCTCAACCCCAAACCCTAAACCCTAAGCCCTAAGCCCTAAACCCTAAAACCTAAAGCCTAAACCCAAAACCCTAACAACCCAAACTCCAACTTAACGCCGAGATTCCCGACTTTGCCAAGCGTGCGGAGCATTTTGCGAGCATGAAGTCGGCACAGGCAGGGGTTTAGGGGAAAAGCCCAAACCCGAATCTGTCAAACCATGGACCCTAAAGCCGAAACCCTAAACCCGAAGCCCGAAACCTGAAACCCGAAACCCTAAACCCTAAAACCTAAACCCTAGACCCTAAACCCTAAACCCTAAACCCTAAACCCTAAACCCTGAACCCTGAACCCTGAACTCTGAACCCTGAACCCTGAACCCTGAACCCTGAACCCTGAACCCTGAACCCTGAACCCTGAACCCTGAACCCTGAACCCTAAACCCTAGACCCTAGACCCTAGACCCTAAACCCTAAACCCTAAACCCGAAGCCCTGCACCGTTAAACCCTTGGACCCTTTAATTGTTCGGAAAGCCTTCTAGACTCTATACATCCTAACCAGGTTGCCCATTCATCTAATCATAAGAAGGCCAGCCCAGAAAAAGGCAACAACCCCTGAAAAACGGCCCCCAAATCCTAAACCCTAAACCCAAAAACACGAACTCCTAAATTCGTACCAAGTCTACTAGGCTTGACAGACCATGCCTTCATCCTGCTTCGTGGGTTTTTGGGGTTTAAAGCTTTGCGCCTCTAAGGTTTAGGGTTTGGCGTCTTTAAGGTCTAGGTGTGTGCGCATCTGATTTTGGGTAGGTTAAGTTAGCCCTGGTCCAGGGAGATTGTCGTGAACATTCAGGGTTTTAGGGTTTGGGGTTCAAGGGGGGTTTGGGGAAAAAGGTGTAAGGTAGAGCCCCACCCGACCCACATGCTTCGCAGGCTTTGTTCTGCAACCCCTAGCTACTTTCGAGGGAGGCGAACAGAACGGCTTGAAACCAGTTCCTCCGAATTTCTAAGACCTGAAGGCCCTGAGACCCTAAACTGGCCCATTTCGCCCTAATCCCTCAACCCTAAAACCCCAAAGCCGAAACCCTAAACCCTAAACCCCAAACCCCAAACCCTAAACCCTAAACCCTAAACCCTAAACCCTAAACCCTAAACCCTAAAACCTAAAACCTAAACCCTAGCCCACCCTGGGGTTATCGATGGACCAGGGCTCCCCCGTGCCTAACATGAAGCCCCCTTGGACCCAGACGCGCCGTGCGGGCTTCTTCAACAAGACCCAGACGAAGACGCTGGAATAGTGCCCTGGCGAAGGGTTTCTTCGGAGGGTTTGTTCTAAGGGTACGTAGTAGCTGAATCAGTACACTTTACACGTTTTGGGATACGATCGTCCCCCTATAGAACTGAAATTGTACGCTTGTTTGGGGATTCTGAACTCAGCAACTAAGGGTAGTTATCTGGGCCCTGAATATGCTCCCTTGCCTGGGTTGGAAAGGGAATAGACGGGGTTTCTAAGGGGTCACCTTTTCAGGCCCATATTGAGGGACCATGTAACTACCCTAAGATTTCGTAAAAGTGTCGCGCGCATAATTTCTGGTCTGGCAAAGGGTTTGGTGTCTATAGTGTTCAGGCCAGGACTTAGGATCCTTCACTGGCCCCTGTTTGTTAGGATACCGTACTTTTGTCGCTGCCCCCCTTGCGCGGTGGCGGCCTGCGATGAACAGGGCAAACTTTGCCCTCCGTGAAACCCCAAACTGCTCCTAGAAGGTTCTCAACCCTAAGCCCTAAACCCTAAACCCTACTGCCTAAGCCCTAAACCCCCCTAAACCCTAAACACTAAACCCTAAACCCCAAACCCCAAACCCTAAACCCTAAACCCTAAACCCTAAACGGGTGATCGAACTGGACCATCAAGCCGGACCGCCAACCCTCCCTAAACCCTAAACCCTAAACCCCAATCCCCGTAAACCCTAAACCCTAAACCCTAAACCCTAAGCCCTAAACCCTAAACCCTACAGTTCTAGAGGTCCTCCGGCCTCCCAGGTAAGAAGGGTCAGCGGATTTCTGACGCACTTCGCGAAGAGCTGACTTACATTCCTCCGCATTTTTTAGGCCATAGGGATTTAGGGTTTAGGGTTTTAGGGTTTAGGGTTTTAGGGTTTTAGGGTTTGGGGTTTAGGGTTTAGGGATAGGGTTCCCACAATTCTGGACCCTGCCCCCAAGCGCTAAACCCCATTGACCCAAAAGCCACAGACCCCCAAACCCAAGCACCCTCAGAAGCCCTGAAACCCTGCACCCTAATCCTAGGCACCAGCCCTAAACCCTAAACCCTGAGCCCAAAACCTTAAACCAAGAAAGATTCTAGCTTGACAAGGCCTAAACCCTACACACAAACTTGAAACCCTAAGCCCTAAGCCCTAAGCCCTAAGCCCTAAGCCCTCAGCCCTCAGCCCTCAGCCCTAAACCCTAAACCCTAAACCCTAAACCCTAAACCCTAAACCCTAAACCCTAAACCTTGGGGGAAGCCGAACCTTCTTGAACCCCTTGAACTCGCAGCTCTTCGTCTGCAGGGCTCGCGTCTCTACACGTAGGGTTTGGGGTTTAGGGTTTAGGGTTTAGGGTTTAGGGTTTAGGGTTTAGGGTTTAGGGTTTAGGGTTTAGGGTTTAGGGTTTAGGGTTGGGGGCCCAGGATGTGAACGTCCTGGTCCTTGTTTTGCTTGGCTTACTTCCCGAACGCTGAGCTTGATTAGTTTAGGGTTTAGGGTTTCGGTTTTAGGGTTTGGGGTTTAGGGTTCAGGGTTTAGGGTTAAGGGTTCAGGGTTTGGCTTGCAAGTTCGCATTTTGAGGCGTTTTCAGGCATTTTGGGAAGTACGTTTAGTTCTGTGAGAAAGCCTGGCAAGCCAGTGCCTGGAACATCCAGGTGGAGCGGAGCGATCCCCATGCCCATCTTAAGGGGTAAACGGAGGGACCCCTAGAAGGGACCCTCTTTATTCCCCTAGATAACCCCGAAAAACACCGTACACAGCCCCTATATACCTAAGTAGCCCCCTATACAACCCCCAAATTCCCCATGCCCATCATGCAATTATGCGGGGTTTCGGGTTGCGGCTGTAACGCCGAACCCCAAACAAAGTAACTTTCAACTCGAGCCCGTAACCGCATCCCAACAAGCCTAGACCCCGAACCCTAAACCCTAAACCCTAAACCCTAAACCCTAAACCCTAAACCCTAAACCCTAAACCCTAAACCCTAAACCCTAAACCCTGAACCCTGAACCCTGAACCCTGAACCCTGAACCCTGAACCCTGAACCCTGAACCCTAAACCCTAAACCCTAAACCCTAAAGACTAAACCCCTAAACCCGAGGCCTGAACCTCGAATGGCGTAGTAGGGAACTCACAGGTCGAGGCTTTTGTTCGGTGATGCTCAGCTTCCCAACAGGGGGAACCCCGAGAATGGTAGGGTTTCTATGTTAAAGCTTAGGGCTTAGGGCTTAGGGTTTAGGGTTTCGGGTTTAGGGTTTAGGGTTTAGGGTTTCGGGGTTCAGGGTTCCGGGGTTCAGGGTTTAAGGCTTCCTAGAGGTTCGTGAGGTCACCGCTTAGGCATTGAGGCCATTGTAGGCACGAAACATTGTGGTTCGTCCCCTCCGGTGCGTGGCTCCGGGTTTTTGTTTATCAGTTTTTCGCTCCCACGGCTAATGGGAGTTGTGTCTCACATGTCCGCCCACGGGGGCACCCTTGCTTGGAGGGGCTGGGGCTGGGTTTAGGCTTTAGGCTTTAGGCTTTAGGCTTTAGGCTTTAGGCTTTAGGCTTTAGGCTTTAGGCTTTAGGCTTTAGGCTTTAGGCTTTAGGCTTTAGGCTTTAGGCTTTAGGCTTTAGGCTTTAGGCTTTAGGCTTTAGGCTTTAGGCTTCTTTAGGCTTTAGGCTTTAGGCTTTAGGCTTTAGGCTTTAGGCTTTAGGCTTTAGGCTTTAGGCTTTAGGCTTTAGGCTTTAGGCTTTAGGCTTTAGGCTTCAGGCTTCAGGCTTCAGGCTTCAGGCTTCAGGCTTCAGGCTTTAGGCAGGCTTTAGGCTTTAGGCTTTCGGCTTCAGGCTTTAGGCTTTAGTCTTTAGGCTTTAGGCCTTAGGCCTAGGCCCCAAAACCCTAAACCCTAAACCCTAAACCCTAAACCCTAAACCCTAAACCCTAAACCCTAAACCCTAAACCCTAAACCCTAAACCCTAAACCCTAAACCCTAAACCCTAAACCCTAAATCCTAAACCCTAAACCCTAAACCCAGGCTTTCCGACCCCCAATACTAGTGGAGACCCTCTGGCTACGAGCAAAAGGGGTTTAGGGTTTAGGGTTTAGGGTTTAAGCTTTAGGGTTTAGGGCCCCTTGGGTACTATAATAGGGGTCGGAAGAACTACTAATAGTATTCCCTTCGGGTCCCTTTGAAATTATACCATAATAATCCCCAAAACCCTATTCTAATTATTGAGGCCCCTATATCAGAACCCTAAACCCTAGTTGAGAACAAGCAGGAGGGTAAGAATATATCATCATAGCGGCACAACGCGAGGGGGCCGGGTGCTTTCAGCACCAGCGAGCCACTCTTCCTACACACCTTGAACCCTAAACCCTAAACCCTACAACCTGTAAACCCTCGAGCCCTATAAATTAACCCTCTCTGCCCTAAACCCGAAAGTGTAGTCCTTTTATGTTTAGGGGTTAAGGTTCAGGCTTTAGGGTTAGGGTTTATGGTTTAGGGTTTCGGGTTTAGGGTTTAGGGTTTGATTAGGGCTTAGAGTTCAGAAGGTTCGTGAATTTTCAGGATGGATCGTCGAATTCTCTGAACCTTGAAGAATGGGCTCCTACACACCGAAACCCAGAACCATAAACCCGCCACACCCCAGGGTTTAGGGTTTAGGGTCTAGGTCTTAGGGTTCAAGCTTTCGAATCCCGTGCCAGCCCCTCAGAAATCGCGAGAACTGGAGTGTTTGATCGTCGAAACTTGCGGCGTCTGACGAGCGGAGATGCAGCTGGTGCACAACCCCAAGCTCTAGAATTGAGGGGTCGGAAGAACTACAAATCCCAATTCCTGACGGCCCCTTTGGGTTGGGGTGTTCGGGGTAAGGGTTTGGGGTTTAATTAGGGGTTACCCTACACCCTAAACCCTAAACCCTAAACCCTAAACCCCAAACCCTAAACCCTAAACCCCAAACCCTAAACCCTAAACCCTTAGGGTTTCAGGGTTTGGCGTTCAGGTATTTCTCTGTCAGGCTTAGGAACAGACCTAAATCCTACGCGAAGGCTGCAGACTCGCGGCCCAAAACTCGAAAAGTTCGCAACCCCAAACCCTAGCTCTCAACCTGAACCCGTGGAGCCTATCCCAATGCCCTTAGCTCTTCACCCTAAACCCTAAACCCAAAACCCCCACCGTCTTTTCCGCTCTTCTGGCTGGCCTAGTATGTGCCTGAACCCCTCCCAGCACCCCTGCTGCTTAAGGTGCCCCTGTTGTCAGGGTTTAGGGTCAGCATGCAGAGTTTGGGGTTTATAGGGTTTAGGGTCTATAGGGTCGAGTGGGGTATGCGGGAGGGGTTTCAACCGTATCCGAAGCCTACATCCCCGCAAGGGCAAAGTACCTTCGGCAAGCACTGCGCAGCAAACAGGGTTCAGGGCGAGGGTCGGGTCTAGGGTACGGGCGGGCTTTACGGCTTTTCAGGGTTTAACGACTTGGGGGGCCCGCAAGCTACAGGGTTTCATGCGGGGGAGGAGGGTATAGTGTGTCCCTTATTATGGTCCCTTTACAGTGATACTCTAAGAGCCCCCAAAGCCCTATGTTCTCCATTAAGGGCCCCATATTTGATTGCCGCAGGCGTGGTGTAGGGTTTAGGGTTTAGGGTCTAGGGTTTAGGGTCTAGGGTCTAGGGTTTAGGGGTTAGGGTTTAGGCACCGGGAGGGGGGGAGGAAAATTTGGGGCTTAGCATCAGGCTGTGTTTTTTTGTCGCGGCCACTCCACGCTCAAGACTGTCCCACAAAATTCACAACAACCCCAAACACCCCCTAAACCCTAAACCCCTAAACCCCTAAATCCCTAAGCGCCCAAACCCAAAACCCTAGGCCCCCTGGAGGCTTTCCCGTTCTTCGGTGTTTGGGGTTTAGGGTTTCGAGTTTAGGGTCTGAGGCTAAGGTTTATAGGGTTCAAGGTGTAGGATTTAGGCCTGCGAGGGTTTCCAAGCTTCGCTGGGCTTGTCATCAGAGATGTGTTTGTGTTTAGGGTTTCGGGTACATTGTTACAGATCCCCTAAACCCTAAACCCTAAACACTAAACCCTAAACCCTAAACCCCAAACCCTAAACCCGTCTAGGTCGAGGTGCATCCAGGTTCCCCTGAGAGTCATAGCTGCTGCCGCCATGGAGGCCAGTGTCACCTATGACGCGCCCCTCGACTTCGTGCTACCCTGAACCCTAAACCCTAACTCTACACCCTGCACCCTGCACCCTGCACCCTGAGCCCTAAACCCCAAACCCGAAACCCCAAACCCTAAACCCTAAACCCTAAGCCCTAAGCCCTGAAGCCCTAAGGCCCTACAAGCCTAAAGCCTTACACGCCATGGAAGCCTCAGGCCATGAATCCTAAACGAAAGTGGCCCGCTAAGTTTAGGGTTTAGGGTTTAGGGTTCAGGGTTCAGGGTTCAGGGCTTAGGGCTTAGGGTCTAGGGCTTAGGGCCTAGGGCGAAGGGCTTAGGTGTTTTGAAAGACCAAAATTTTTTCTAAACCCACGAGCCCTCTAAGCCCCAAGCCAAAAAGTCCTGGAGGCCCTAAACCCTGAACCCGGAGAGTGACCATCGTCGGGGACCCAAGTGCCCCTCCGCCAAATATTCCCTGAACCCCTTAACCCCTCAACCCCAAACCCTCAGCCGCCAAACCTCCAAGCTTCTAAACCTCTAAACCTCCAAACTTCTAATCCTCTAAACCTCTCAACCTCTAAACCTCTACACCTCTAAACCTCTGAACCTCTAAACCTCTGAACCTCTAAACCTCTGAACCTCTAAACCCACGGGGAAGTTTGGGGTTTGGGGTTTAGGGTTTAGGGTTTAGGGGTCAAACCCTAAACCCTAAACCCTAAACCCTAAACCCTAAACCCTAAACCCTAAACCCTAAACCCTAAACCCTAAACCCTAAACCCTAAACCCTAAACCCTAAACCCTAAACCCTAAACCCTAAACCCTAAGGTTGAGGGTTTACGGCCGAGGTTCCTCCAGCAGCAGCTTTCCGAGCTCCGCACCCGCCTCGTGGAGACATGGCCGAAGAAGTTCTCGCCTTTCGTCCCCCCAAACCCCACACCCACAACCCGGGTTTAGGGTTTAGGGGTTTAGGGGTTTAGGGGTTAGGGTTTAGGGTTTAGGGTTTAGGGTTTAGGGTTTAGGGTTTAGGGTTTAGGGTTTAGGGTTTAGGTCCTGAGCTCAAGGCCTCGGCCACCCCCCTACAGTCTCCAGGACCAGCATTGGTCCCTTAAGAAGGTAAATACCCTAAACCCCAAGCTTTTGGTGGGTTTAGGGTTTTGGGTTTAGGGTTTAGGGTTTAGGGTTTAGGGTTTATTAGTTTAGGGTTTAGGGTTTAGGGCTACCCAGTTCTTCTGGGTTCCCTTATAAAGTAGCCAACCCCAAAAGGGGTGCCCGGATTATAATATGGCTTCTGGGCTACCACGGAATTGCATTTGACTTGTTTTAGACTTTTGTCGACGGGATCGGCTGGACATGGCTGCACCGAGTTGCTAAGATTGGGGTTTAGGGTTTAGGGTTCAGGGTTCAGGGTTTAGGGTTTAGGGTTCAGGGTTTCGGACATGAGGAGAAGCACGCGCAGCTGGTGGCCCCCTTCGTGGTGAACGAGCCTGTGAAGGACGTCCAGGTTTGGGGTTTAGGGTTTAGGGTTTAGGCTTGGGGGTTGAGGGTTGAGGGTTTAGGGTTTGGTGTTCAGGGCTTAGGGTTTAGGGTTTAGTGTTCTTTCTAATGTTGCGGTTGTTTTGTTAGCGTCTAGGGTCCTGCTCGTTTTTCGGTGCTTAGCAAGTTTATAAGGTCGTTGTGTACTGGATTTTGGGTTTGCGGTAGGTTTTTGGGTTTGCAGGCTTTTGGGTAGTGGCGTTTATTTTACGGCGTGGACCCTTAGGGGCACGAGTATGGACCCCCTTTAGACAACAGTCTCGGGTGCTTGGTTTGAGGGATCAGGCTGCATGATTTTAGTAAATTGCGCGTGGGGCTAGGGCTTACTGCTTAAGGTGGGTCTAAGGGTAGTTTCATGGTCCTTAGTATGGTCCCTTACCTTCTTCGATGGGTGCTGAAGTATTTTGCCCTTTGGTTTTATAGGGTATGTAAGGGCTCCCTTCAGGGTGAGTGAAGCACGAGCTTTGTCCACCCCAGTTGGACCAGTCTGGTACGCCAGGGAGTTCTGGAAATCAGAGGCGTTGCAGCAGCTAAGACGGCGACAGCCCGAGCGCTGCAGAACACCTGATACTCGCGTAGTTGGCTGCTTCGCTGGCTCGTCAATGGGTGACGGATGGGCGCCATGCATAGCCCAGGTTTCTCATGAGAGGGTGTTGCAGGCCCCTGGAGCCCTGAGAGTGGGGTTTTAGGTCCACCCCCCCGCCCCCCCTCTCCCCACCCGTCATTAAGCCAAAACCCTGAACCCTGAACCCTGAACCCTAAACCCTAAACCCTAAACCCCACACCCTAAATTCCGGCTTCCCGGCCTGGTCATTGCCGCCCTGAAACACGGACGGTAAGCCTTAAGCCCCACAAAAACCCTAGACAATCATCAACTTCGAGAGAGAGAGAGACAAATAAGCCTAAAGAAAGAACGAAAACATTAAAATCAAGGAACAAACAAAGAGGAAGTGAATAACAAAGGAACGGCAGAAACATCGAAATCAAGAAATACATGCATTAAAAATCAAGAAGTAACGAAATAAGAAAAGTGTATAGACAACAGGCGAAAGCAATGAATCAAGAAAAAGAAATCAGTACGTAGCGGACTACGCATAAAAAATCAAAAAGGGAAATCACTGAATAGCAAAAGAACCGAATAAAAGGGTCATCTTTAGGAACAGTTGGGAATACTGACCCGAAACCTGAGACCCTAAGGTTTAGGGTTTAGGGTTTAGGGTTTCGGGTTTAGGGTCTAGGGTTTAGCTGAACCCCAAAAAACCCATCGCTGGGGGCATTTCAGTGAGAAATATGGGTACCCTCGTTTGGACTTTAGGGTTTAGGGTTTAGGGTTTAGGGTTTAGGGTTTCACCCGCAAGCAAGGATTAAGTTCTGTTATTCTGCCCTCAAAGCAGTGGACCCCTACTTTGACCTGAACCCTAAACCCTAAACCCTAATTCAGCCCTAAACCCTGAACCCCGAAACCCTAAACCCCAAACCCCAAACCCCAAGCCGCTGCAATGAAGAGCAGCCCCCCATCCTTCAGGAGATCCTTCAAAATAAACCCTAAACCCTAAACCCTAAACCCTAAACCCTAAACCCTAAACCCTAAACCCTAAACCCTAAACCCTAAACCCTAAACCCTAAACCCTAAACCCCCCATCCGCAGGAGATCCTTCAAAAGAGTGGGGAGAAGGTTCCCCCGTATCAGCTGCAGGAGATGCTCGCGGAGCATGCCGCTTCGACTCAGGAGCTGTAGGATTCAGGGTTTAGGGTTTAGGGTTTGGGCTTTAGGGTTTAGGGTTTAGGTTTTGGGGTTTAGGAAATAGGGTTTAGGGTCTAGGGTTTAGGGTTTAGGGTTTAGGTGTTAGGGCGGCTGCCTCATACTGGCAACCCTAAAAGGGACAATATTTTGGAGAAGTGACCATGTCAGTTCCTAGTTCCAAAGAACAAGAATCCGCGCCAGCTCAACTCGAAAGCCCCACAACAAACTGAAGTGACTAAATGTCGCCCAATGGTACCGGTTTAGGGTTTAGGGTTTTGCCGTTTTGGCTTTCGTTCCTTTAGACAAGCAATCAATACCAAACAGGGTTGATAAAGCGGTTATACTGGGTTTCCAATCTTCCTGCACGGGTGCCAGTGACCACCACCCACGACAACAGCAAATACAGAGAGCGGTAAGTCCTCAGCCTCGCAATCCATGCCCCCACGCCGTCCGTGAATTTGCCAGCTGGACCCTAAAACCCTGAAGCTTGAAAGCTCCTTGTTTCCAGAGTTCCTGAAATTCTCATTCCCTGGGCCTTCCACTCTCCGAAAAGCCCGACATCAGTAATTCCTAGAGGAAAAGACCGCTGCCTGCATTCCCTAGACCCCAAACCCTAAACCCGAAAATCCTCAACCCCAAGTCCTAAACCCCAAGCCCCAAAAAGCCTAACCCCCAAAACCTCTAGAACCCTAAGCCCTAAGCCCTAAGCCCTAAACCCTAAACCCTAAACCCTAAACCCTAAACCCTAAACCCTAAACCCCAAAGCTCGGGGAGTGCAGGTCCGCCGACGTCGGCCCTCGGAGTTGTCAATGGACATCATAGATGACTACGCCCTCTTGGCTGGGATTAGGGTTTGGGGTTTAGGGTTTAGGGTTTAGGGTTTAGGGTTTGGGGTTTAGGGTTTAGGGTTTAGGGTTTAGGATTTAGGGTTTGGGGTTTAGGGTTTAGGGTTTAGGGGCTTAGTGTTTCGAATTTCGGGTGTAGGGGATTTTTGGGAACTCACGGGAATGTAGGGCGGTCTCTGGGAATTGCTAGGGTTATGGTGCAGGGTAGCTCAACTGGATGCTTAGGTAGTTTGAAGGGTTGTCAGCTTTTTCGGACTTTAAGA
Source organism: Symbiodinium natans (assembly GCA_905221605.1). Taxonomy (NCBI): domain Eukaryota; class Dinophyceae; order Suessiales; family Symbiodiniaceae; genus Symbiodinium; species Symbiodinium natans. Next base: position 303,539 of record CAJNDS010002267.1, on the reverse strand, counting down.
GCTTTGGATTTCAGGCTTAGGGAAGAATGTTTGCGATGGAGGGAACTTAGCAACTCAGTAATTGCCGGATTTAATCTTTGGTTTTTCTTAATTTTTTGTGTGTGGGTGTATGGTTCAGGAATGTATTAGAATGCAAGTGTGCAGGGGCTAAGCGGTCTGGTGAGCCTGACCTGTTTCCCGCTTCTGGCTCTGGTAGGGGCTACGGGCGTAGGACCCCGTAGCCATGGACTCCTTCCTGCTGCAGGCCTATCGTAATCTCGGAACCTGGGCCCAGGCCTTCGATAGACTTCTCGATCTACCTTGGAATGTTCCCCCTTATACTCACAGTCCTAAATAGGGATTCGGGTACTATAATCCCTATGAAGGATTGTTAGTAAAAGGGGGAGCAGCCCACCATAGTCTCTAGCCTGAGCCTTCTGGCAGCCTAAACCCTAAACCCTAAACCCCAAGCCCTAAACCCTAAACCCTACAGCACCCTGACTGTAGACCTAGGCCTACCCCGAGGCTTTCCGGAAGCCTACGGGATGCCCAAGCCGAAACAAACACTTTGGGAGGCTTACGGTTTAGAGTTTAGGGTTGGGGGTTCAGGGTTTAGGGCTTGGGGTTCAGGGTTTAGGGCTTAGGGTTTGGGGGTTAGAGCTTAGGGTTTAGGGTTTGGGGTTTAGGGTTTAGGGCTTAGGGCTTAGGGTTTAGGGTTTTGGTTTCGGGGGGGACCTGGTTTGTGTGAAAAGTAGGATTGTGATACTGTACGTGCCATGGTCCTTACATTCATGTGACCTGCCTCGTACATTTCTGTGGGTTCCTTTCTGGGGTTCAAGGTGTTGTTTCCTTCAGTGTAGGACGACGTCACACCGCAAACCTCTGAGAAAGGGGGGGGGGGGGGAGGTGGAGTTTAAGAGTCAGGGTTATTAGGCAATTAGTTATTCAGGTTATTCAGGTTAGTCGGGTTATTAGGGTTATTAGGGTTATTCGGGTCATCAGGGTTGTTCGGGTTGTCAGGTTTATGCGGGTTATTAGGGTTCGGGGTTTCGGGATACGTAAACCCTAAACTCAGGACATTACCGGCTCGATCAACTACAAGATGCGCTGGGGAGAGTTTGCAATCCGCCTGTTGGAGGGCCAGGACAGGGTCGCGGTTTAGGGTTTAGGGTTTAGGGTTTAGGGCTTAGGGTTTAGGGTTCAGGGTTCAGGGTTCAGGGTCAGGGAGCGTTAGCGTCTCGGGCTTCGGTTGATGGTACAAGCTGCCTCGGATCTCTCATCTAGGATGCCCAGTAGTACCCTTATTCCCTTTTTGGAGGGGACCTATAAACCCTTGAAGCAAAAAAGGGCACCCTGTTTAAGCCTAGGTTACTGGGCAGCCTCGTCATAGTCCCCTTGTGGCCTTGTATTCGAGTGTCCTCAGAGTTCAGGGTGTCAGGGAGGGCCCCATGGTTCAGGGGTTGGGTTTGGTAAGCCCTGACCCGTAAAACCTAAACCCTGAACCCTGAACCCTAAACCCTACACCCTAAACCCTAAACCCTAAACCCTAAACCCCAAACCCTAAACCCTAAACCCTAAACCCTAAACCCAGGCAGTCCGTGCTTCTTTGGCCGCACTCCCACCCTCATTCTTGAACCTGAGGGTTTAGGGTTTAGGGTTTAGGGTTTAGGGTTTAGGGTTTAGGGTTTAGGGTTTAGGGTTAAGAGTTTTTTGCGGTTTAGGGTTTAGGGCGTTTGGGGTTTAGGAGGGTTATGGCGTTTAGGGTGTTCAGAGCGTTCTGGGCTTTTTTGGGTTTAGGAGGGTTTAGGGTTTAGGGTTTAGGGTTTAGGGTTTAGGGTTTAGGGTTTAGGGTTTAGGGTTTAGGGTTTAGGGTTTAGGGTTTAGGGTTTAGGGTTTAGGACTTTCATCCTTGAGCCCGTGGCCCCTGAAGCCGAGGAAGCCCCCACCCTCGACGCCCGAAGCCCTGAACGTCCCAAGCCCTGAACCTAGGGCTTGGGGGTTCAGGGTTTAGGGTTTAGGGTTTAGGGTTTAGGGTCTAGGGTTTAGGGTTTAGGGTTTAGGGTTTAGGGTTATTTTCTACAAGTTGCTTAAAACCCCCCAAACAAATAAGGAACAATACTCCCTACACTGATCTGATAAGGAAGAATATTCTTTGTTTTTTGTCGGTTGCTTAAGCAAATAGCAGGACCCTGCAGGTGTGAATCTAGGGGTACACGTGGAGATGATAGAGAGATGGCATAAGGATCACTTCATCCCCACCCTTTTTTCAGCACCTTAAACCCAGAAAGCCGCAACCCTTACTCCTACACAGTGTGTAGGGTTTATGGTTTAGGGTTTAGGGTTTCGGGTTTAGGGTTTATGGTTTAGGGTTTAGGGTTTAGGGTTTAGGCTCTAAGCGCATCAGGACGGCAGCGCGACAAAGGCTGTGGATGCACTTCCACGACACTGGGTTCAGGGTTTAGGGTGGCCTCAACGAGAGAATTGACGAAGAGCTTGGTAGTCCAGTGGTGCCCTTGACCCTTTTTTCGGTTCTGGGCTCCTTCTAGGTTCAGGGTTCAGGGTTCAGGGTTCAGGGTTCAGGGTTTAGGGTTTAGGGTTTAGGGTTTATAGGGTTTACAGGGTTTACAGGGTTTAGGGTTTAGGGTTAGGGTTTCTGGCTTCAAGTGCATTAGGGGTTTCGGTCGGTTAGAATCCAAGAAACCAACCAAAACCCTCAAGTCAACGGATGAACCCCAAGCCCCCGAACCCTAAGATCCTGAAGCCCTAGAGCATCATCCCAAACGTCGGGTTGTCAGTATCCCAAGCCCTAAACCCTAAGCCCTAAGCCCAAGAAACCTTAAACTCCTTTATGAGGGTTCGGTTCCCGCGGAAACATGCCGGTAAGTTTGGCATCCGGGCTAAGTTTACTCCAACCACTAAGCCCTAGGCTCTAAACCCTAAACCAACCCTAAACCCCAATCCCCAAACCATAAAATTTCTGGAATTCAGGTAAAGCTGAGGGTAAAGCTTTGGCTTCCGCAGAGATGTTGTATGGTCGCCCTCATTCCCCCCGAAGTCCTGCCTTGGGCTGTATTTTCCTTCAAATTTTGGGCGTGATGTCCTAAGCCCTAAACCCTAAACCCTACATTAAGGGTGGTTATAGGTTCCTGCTTCCGTTTTGAAGGTACATGTAAACCCAAGGCCCTGAGACCCTTTGGCCCCATGCAGGGGTTCGCCTTGATTTGCGGGTGAAGGGTTCAGGGTTTAGGGTTTAGGGTTTAGGGTTCGGGCTTAGGGTGTCAGGGTTTCAGGGGTTTGGAGTGGACACCCCCTCCCATAAACCAGGTTGGCTCCTGGTTTCTTCTTGGCTGGTGGACCTTCGATCCCCAACCGTAAGCCCCGAAAACCTTGCAAACCCGAAAATCCTTGAACCTTACCAGCCCTGAAAACCCTGCAAACCCCACAAACCCTACAAACCTCACCGTAAAACCCTAAAGCCCTAAACCCTAAACCATCGACCCCAAACCTTCAACCGAAACCCTAAACCCTAAACCCTAAACCCTAAACCCTAAACCCTAAACCCTAAACCCTAAACCCTAAACCCTAAACCCTAAACCCCACACCCTAAACCCTACACCCTAAACCCTAAACCCCAAACCCTAAACCCTAAACCCTAAACCCTAAACCCTAAACCCTCAGCCCACTTTGACAAAAGCCCCTTCCTTCACCCCAGGAGCGGACCTGGACCTGCATGCTGCGTGGAAGATCAGCTGGGACCAGGCCAAGCGTGCCTGGGCCATGTTGTGAGGAAGGTTTAGGTTTCAGGGTTCAGGGTTTAGGGTTTAGGGTTTAGGTTTCAGGGTTTAGGGTTTAGGGTTTAGGGTTTAGGGTTTAGGGTTCAGGCTTTAGGGTTTAGGGTTTAGTTTCGTGCAGAAAGACCAGCGGCACCCCAAGGCTCTCTTTCTTACTCACGTGCCATCTAATATCTGATTCATGAAGGCTTCAGATTTTGAATATTCGTCCTTGACTTAGGCGAGTTAACCCACAAGACCCCCGTGTCCTTGCAATAAATGTATTTAGGGTTTAGGGTTATGGGTGTAGGGTGTAGGGTTTAGGGTTAAGGGTTAATGTGTTCAATTCTAGGGGCTTCTGGGGCTTGGTTTAGGAATATCGAACGAGGACGGCAGACAATACGGTGAGAGTAGATCGCTGCTTTAGGAAAGTCCTGTCGTGCTCTCTTCGTCCAAGGAGTCCAGGCCCCAGAAGCCCCTAGAATTGAACACACTAACCCTAAACCCTAAACCCTAAACCCTAAACCCCAAACCCTAAACCCTAAACCCTAAACCCTAAACCCTAAATACATTGATTGTGGTCGAGAGTGGGTGGGCGTTGGGGTGGGTTGAAAATACCCCTGCCTGGTGATATGCTCCCCAACTTGGCCCCCTTTCCAACTCGGGATCTTGAAGCAGGGAGCTTGAGAACAAGAATCCCCATATTGCCCTTCTACGCAAGAATGGTACATTTTTGTGGGCGTTTCCTCAGCAAGAAACATGTCAAAGGTCGTTGCAAGGTGGGGTTGTGGGCTTTGCCTGAGGTAGAAAGCACCAGCAACATCCGCAGCTAATGTAACTTCGCAAGCGCTCCCTAAACCCTAAACCCTAGACCCTAAACCCTAAACCCTAAGCCCTACACCCTTAATCCTAACCCTACATCCTAAACCCTCGGGGCCTTGGATACCCTAAGTCCTTAGTGGGGCTTGGCTCCCTGTTGTATACCTAACTAAGCCTTGTGATGCCCAGGTCTTTAGCGCGACCCTCAAGCCTAAGCCCACCCTCTAGTCTCATCCAGGGTTTAGGGTTTAGGGTTTAGGGTTTAGGGTTTTAGGGATTTAGGGTTTTAGGGTTTTAGGGTTTTAGGGTTTTAGGGTTTTAGGGTTTTAGGGTTTTAGGGTTTTAGGGTTTAGGGTTTAGGGTCTAATATCCTCTACAAATTTGGCCATCAACCTTAACACAGAGGTGCGACAGCAGCCTCACATTTTGCTAAACAGCGCTACTTAGAGGACTCAGGGCACTTGGGGGGCTTATAAGTACAGTTACAATTGGGGTTATATGTTCCTCCAAGTAGGCAATGCACGTGCATGCAAGTTTAGGGTTTAGGGTTTATGGTTTATGTTCGGGTTTGAAGGGTGGGGGGAAATCTCCAAGATCCCCAACCGCCCCAACCCCGAACCCTGCTAAGAAATCGGTCGCAACCGGCGAATCGGTGCGACATCGGACATGAGGACGCGCACGCTGAGGCCTGCGCGTGGGCAAGAGTTCAGCCCCCCAAACCATAAACCCTAAAGCCTAAACACCCTAAACGCCACTCGAGTACCTTCTTCAGCCGTAGGAACGCCTGAAGCCCAAACGCCCGACCTTCTTGCACCTAGTCACTAACCCACCGTTTAAGGAGTTTCTTGGTCTTCTTTGTCGATGTCCATGTCTTTGCGTTTTCTCCCTAAACCCTAAACCTTAAACCCTGAACCCTGAACCCTGAACCCTAAACCCTAAACCCGAAACCTTTTCATGTGATTAGTCCAAGCTTCTGTCTCCTGGTGATCACTTCCAGTTGTTCGTGCAGATGTCGACGGAAAGATGCAATTCCTCTATCTTTGCCTCATGAAAATTCATGGCTTCTGCAATCTCGCACCCAGCTATATAGTTCACTTGAAACATGTGCATCCTCATCCTATATGTATGCATGTGTGTATATATATGTATGTATATACATCGTGTATATTAGTTTACATATGCGCAGTACTTGGGTGGTATTTCTTATTATGCCAATATGCTTTTACATGCTTTGGCAAATGAAAAGGAGGGATTCGCTATTTTTCTATCTCTGTTTTCGTCCTGCGTACTTTGCTTCATTGCATTATGCTGAGCCGTTCATACCGTTCTAGTTTTGGCTAAGGTGTCCAGTAGATTCAAGGATTAAGTCTGTGCCTTCGGTTTCTATCACCTTGCTTTGCCTTAAAGGTGGTCAATTTTCATAGGCCTGCTCTCCTCTTAGTTTCGGGTGTCTTTTGACGCCCAAAACGCCTCCACGTTAAATGCTATGCAGGTGGGCGTTTTCGGGCTTTCTCTGTCTGCCTGGCGTGTCAAAGAGAAGTGGATGGGCGCAAGCACCCTCTCCGAAACCCGAAACCTGAAACCCGAAACCCGAAACCCTAAACCCTAAACCCTAAACCCCCAAACCCCTATAGTAGGGGGCCTGGGAGCCTTGCATTGACGAGTAACATCCCTCCAGGCCCCTGAGCATTCGTGGGTTCACTGTGCTGGGGGTCTTTGCCAGAAGCCCAGGTTAGGTTTGAGGGTTTAGGGTTTAGGGTTTGGGCATAGCGCGACTTTTCAGGACCGTGGAGCATCACACGCGGGCTTGAAGCCCCGAGGGCCCTTGAATCTCTGCAGACATGTTCAACGTCTAGAACAACCCGAAACCCTGCTTGGTAGCCCAGTGGTACCCTTTTCCCCCTTTTTTTGGGGGGTTCTTAGTTCCCTTATAAAGCTACCACCCCCAACAGGGTGCCGTTATTATAATATGGTTACTGTGCTACGTACCCTACACCTTAATCCCCCGCAATGTCTCTCTAAAGCTCTAAACCCTAACCCCTAAACCCTAAACCCTAAACCCTAAACCCTAAACCCTAAACCCTAAACCCTAAACCCTTAACCCTAAACCCTAAACCCTAAACCCTAAACCCTAAACCCTAAACCCTAAACCCCTCCATCTCCTCGAGAGACAAGCCCTAAACCTAAACCCTGACCTGGAAAGGTTCAACGACGTCTTCAGAGACGAAGTTGGGTGTGTTCAGAATTTCGTGGTTGGCCCTGTTGCTTGGCAGCCTAAACCCAAAACCCTAAACCCTAAACCCTCGGGCTTAGGGATGTTGGGATCTTTTGGCTCTCTTGGGCTTAAGAGATTTTTTGGAAGCAGGTTCGAATTCGCAGGGTCCAAATGCCCAATGCCCCCCCCCCCCCCGCCCCCGCCCTCCCAAAGCCTAAGTCCCCTTCAATGACCCCTCAAATCCTGCAGGGGGCATCTGCCTAAACCCTGAGCCTTAAGGTTTAGGGTTCAGGGTTTAGGGTTCAGGGTTTAGGGTCTTTAAAGGGAATGACTGGGAGGAATAGCTCCTCCACTCCCCTCCCCCAGGCAAGTCTCCCAAATTGTCCATATAGTGACTCTGACGAACCGGGTCCATCGGGTTTTGGGGTACTAAACCCTAAACCCTAAACCCTAAACCCTAAACCCTAAACCCTAAACCCTAAACCCTAAACCCTAAACCCTAGACCCTAGACCCTAGACCCTAAACCCTAAACCCCAAACCCCTAACCCCTAAACCCTAAACCCTAAACCCTAAACCCTAAACCCCATGTTTTTTTGCGTTGAGGGCTTTCTCTTGATGACCTAGGATAGCCGCGTGCAGCTGCTCTGGGCCGCCCTTGCCAGCATCTTCATCGTCTGGGACATGGTGACGATTCCGCCCCGGTGTCTGCATCGGTCTGTAGGGTTAAGGTTTAGGGTTTAGGGTTTAGGGTTTAGGGTTTAGGGTTTAGGGTTGAGGGTTGAGGGTTGAGGGTTGAAGGTTGAGGGTTTAGGGTGCCAGGGTTTAGGGTGCAGGGGTTTAGGGTGCAGGGTTTTAGGGTTTAGGGTTAGGATCTAGGATGAGAAGTTGGGAGGGCGATTTGTCCAGGCCTCAAATCCTAAAGCCTAACCCAAAATGCGCCCTAAGTCCTAGACCCTAAATTCTCATTGCTGTTTGCGGCTTAGGGCTTAGGGTTTAGGGTTTAGGGTTCCAAGCCCAAGCCCGAACACTCTGCGACCCCAAGCGCCCCCCCCGAGATCCTCCAGGATGAAGAGCGCTGTGCCCCAAACCACTGAAGCTAGGATGCCCAGTAGTGCCCTTACTCCCTTTTTGGGGGGTTTAGGTTCCCTTATAAACCCCTTTAAGGAAAAAAGGGGCACCCTTTTTAAGCCTAGGTTACTGGGCAGCCTAGATGAAGGAAAAAAAAACAAGGGATTGCAGGGTTTAGGGTTTAGGGGTTTGGGACCCTGAATAAGTTGTGGACCCCAAGCCCTAACCCTAAACCCTAAACCCTAAACCCTGAACCCAAAGCCCCTTCAATCCGAAAGATTCTTGACATAGAGTCGCTGTTTGCGGCCTCTTTGCCCGAGGTTGCAGCTTTTCCCTTTGAACCAGGCGCCTGAGGGGGGGGCTTCGGGGTTTAGAGAGGGTTCAGGGGACCTGTTGCCTAATCCCCAAGCCTTGAAAACCCTTTAAGCCCTCCAGCCCGAAACCCCCTCCCACCGAGCATTTGTAAGCCTTGCAATGGTTGCTACGAAGGACCTCCAGCAATCAACACCCAGACGCATCCTTTCCAAACTTCTGACCCCCTTCCCTTACAACCCCTTGGTTGCTTACGTTAAGCCCCAAACTTAAACCCCGAACCCCAAACCTACTCCCTATGCCCTACACAGTAAACCCTGCACCTTAAACCCAACAGAAGTCTGCACACACCGGACGCGACACAGGTCGTATTCCTCCCTAAACCTACCCCCCCCCCCCCCCCCCCCCCAACCCTAAACCCTAAACCCGAAACCACAATTCCTGAACCCAGGACTCCCATCCCACGGCTTCTCGATGGTTATCACACCCGAAGTTTGATTCTTTGGGGTTTGTGTGGTTTGGACCCTAAACAGCCTAAACCTCTACTCTCTAAGCCTTAGACAGTGCAGGCACCAGACAGAGAAATGGCATTTTTTGAAAATTGGGGTCCTTATTGGGGTCCTTATTCTAAGGGGATCCTACTTTGCGGGGATCCATATTGGGGGTCCCCTATTTTCGTAAACCCGTCAAGCTGCCCTGAACCCTGAACCCTGAACCCTGAACCCTGAACCCTGAACCCTCAACCCTCAACCCGCAACCCTAAACCCTAAACCCTAAACCCTACAGGCATTCGAGCAGATTCTGAGCACGCTGACATACATCTCCTTTACCTACTGGGTCTTGGATGAAGCTGGGCTGCAAAGAAACCTGGGGTTCCAAGGGGCTCATGTCGGGTTTAGGGCTCAGGCGTCTTGCGTTCGGTGGACGTGGCGCGCAGGGGTAAACCCTAAACCTTAAACCCTAAACCCTAAACCCTAAACCGTAAACCCTAAGCCCTAAACCCTAAACCCTAAACCGTTTTAGAGGTTCACGGATCTGCAGCAGGAGCCGCAGCAGAGGCTTTTGGGGGCTTTCTGGCACTTCTAGGGGTTAAGGGTTGAGGGGTCTAGGGCTTAGGGTTTAGGGTTTAGGTTTTAGGGTTTAGGGGTTAAGTAGGGCTGTCGATGCCAGAGTCAACCCAGCCTCCCCCAAAGCCCCTCTTAGAATGTCTTTAGGGTTCAGGGTCTTAGGGTTTAGGGTTTAGGGTTTAGGGTTTAGGGTTTAGGGTTTAGGGTTTAGGGTTTAGGGTTTAGGGTAAGGGGGAACATCCCCCACGCTAAACTCCCCTAAGCCCCAGGTCCCACGGGTCACATCATCCCTTTGCCAGCCAGGTTCCTCTTCACCTCATCTTTGGCATTCAGGTCGGGCTTTCCGAAAATTTGGGTAGCCATTTGAGGGTCCTTACACAGGGGATTACTGTATATTTGGGGTATTTAGGGGTGCCAATACCCAGATACCCAGGTGCGGTGGCCCAGCAAATGTGCATGTCGTTTTCAGGGGAAGGTTCTAGAACCGAAAACCTGAACCCTAAACCTTAAACAACCCTAGCCCGCAAGCCGCCAGGAACCTTGAGAATTAAGCCCTGAAACCCAGAGGAAGCCCTATCTTTCAGCCGGCCCTGCATCAAGACTGCCAAATCTTACCCTGAACGAGGGAACCCCTAGACCCGAAACCCTACCCGGGACCGTTGTGTAATATAGGGGTCGGAATACTTACCAATATTCTTCCCTTATGATTCCTATAGAACAGTATACTATAATGAACCCAAAACCCGAACTCTCATGAGAACTTGCCCGCGGGCTACCGACCTTGCTGATTCGACCTACCGCGAATGGCACAACTCTTTCGCTGCTATTGAGGCTTCTTTACAACGCATTCTTCGCATCCTTTAAAGTATGAGTCTTGAATGATACTCTTGTGAGTGTACAAAACACTCTGTTTGACCTTCATCGCACAGACTTCGGTCCGCATAACCCCAAAACCCTATTCTGACTATCTAGGCCCCGGCAGTGTGCCAAGTAGCTCTAGCCCACCCGCGCGCTGGAAGCTTTCTGGTGGCAGGGGCTTGCGGTGTGGGGTTTAGGGTTTAGGGTTTAGGGTTTAGGGTTTAGGGTTTAGGGTTTAGGGTTTAGGGTTTAGGGTTTAGGGTTTAGGGTTCAGAGTAAATTTCCTCAAGTGCAAGAGGACGAGGCACCTCCACGTTTCTTCCTGTTAAGGGTTCAGGGTTTAAGGGCTTGAAGGCCCGGAAGAATCTTCAGCACGGCTTGCCAGGTTGGTGGTGCGATCGAGATGAGGCATCATCTCGTCGGTAGAGGGCGAGATTGTTTTGGGATCAGGCTTGAGATCTTCGAGGGCCTAAGACCCAGAGCTAGGACCGCCGTTTTGGCATCGTGCCTTCATTCAGGATACTTTAAATTTAGCATGTGGCCGCTGCCGTCATCTGTCTCCATGCTTTGGGTTTAGGGTTTAGGGTTCAGGGTTCAGGGTTCAGGGTTTAGGGTTTAGGGTTTAGGGTTTAAGGACTCCTCACAGATCGTCTAAGCATGGGGTCAATCAAAAAATGTTGGACCATGATGCAAGATCCATTCTTGGAGGATCAGCCACCCATGTCAGTTCGGTTGAGCCTACAAGGCCAGAAACACTAACCCTAAACCCTAAACCCTACAGCCTAAAGCCTAAACCCTCAGCTTCATCCGGCACAGACCCCAAAGGGGCCCAAGAGCACTCCAAAAAGACACCAGGACCTGCGGGAGCTTCTTGACCGCCCCCCTCCCCCCCCCGGGTTTAGGGTTTGGCTTAGGGTCTGGGGTTTCGGGGTTTAGCGTTTGGGGTTTAGGGTTTCGGGTTTAGGGTTTAGGGTTTCCGGCGGGTTGAGTGTCATGTTTGCAACACCGCCAAATGTCAGATATGTCATGCACGCAGGGAACCCGTCCAACAGCCCAACATGCAGAACAGACTGGGGAGCGCGATGCATCCCGTCGGGCGACGATGCCCAAGACCCAAGACCCAAGCCCTACACCCTAAACCCTAAACCCTAAACCCTAAACCCTGAACCCTGAACCCTAAACCCTAAACCCTAAACCCTCGTAATTGGGGGATCCTCCATGTACTCACCAGGCCCCATCGTTGCCTGTGTCCCGGGATTTCCTGGTGCGAAGGCCGCGGAAGCTGGCGAAGATCTACCTCCACTCCTGGCTACTAGCTGGGCCCTTAGGGTTTAGGGTTTAGGGTTTAGGGTTTAGGGTTTAGGGTTTACTGTTTAGGGTTTACGGTTGAGGGAGTGCCAAGCACTTGTTCTTGGATGTTCTTGTGCTTTGAGGACTTAGACATGGGAGGCATTCGGATGGTTCAACGTAGGGGCTTCCGGTGGTACCTTACTTAGAAGCTCTTTTGACTTAGTCTACATCTGCATCCCCTGTTTTCCAATTATCATCCCCATAACCCACCTTACCAACCGTTACTAAACCCTTACTAAGTCACAAGGGCTTCCAAGTAGACCCTTGAGATCCCTGTAAACTCCAAACCCTAAGTCGGAGGGCTCAAGCGGGCCACTTGGCCCGTCGCTCCAAGCTTTCAGAAAACTCGGCTTCGTCCTGCCTTGGCCGCTGTGCTCGTAGTCACGGTTTACGGCGTTTACGATTCGAGTTTGGGGATTGGGCCATGCTGACAAGGCGGACGTTCTACAGGTACGGGCTTCGACTCTTCTTGAGCCCCAAAACCTGTGCTTGGGGGGGCCCCCTGGCAGCTTAGCAACTGCACCTATTTCTCTAAGCACTGAGCACTCAATCAAGCGGCCTAAGCCCTAGGCCCTAAGCCCTAAACCCTAAATCCTAAACCCTAAACCCTGCCCTAAGCCCTGAGCCCTGAGCCCTAAGCCCTAAACCCTAAACCCTAAACCCTAAACCCTAAACCCTAAAACCCTAAACCCTAAACCCTGAATTGCAGGTTGACTTGGTCGTCATCCTGGTCGACCTGTCCGTAATTGTCCTCAACGCGCTGCAGGCACGGGGACACGTAGGGATTAGGGTTTAGGGTTTAGGGTTTAGGGTTTGGGTTTAGGGTTTAGGGTTTAGGGTTTAGGGTTTAGGGTTTAGCATCGCCTTCGCTTTGTGGCAGCTCTTCTCCCCGTCTTGAGGGGTAGAGGATTCTTGAAAACAAAAGACGCAGGACTCTCTGTTCTTTCCACACCCTGAACGCCAAACCTTGAACCCGAAGCCCTTCGGAGAATCTGATGAACAACCCGAGCTCAAGGCCTTCTCAAAACTGGGTTTAGGGGTAGAAACCTCACAGGCCCTAAACCCTGAACCCTGAACCCTAAACCCTAAACCCTAAACCCTAAACCCTGAACCCTGAACCCTAAACCCTAAACCCTAAACCCTCGTCCCCCCCTCCCAGGCTGAGAGGTCTTAGAGTGCATGGGGGTTTAGGGCTTGTGGCGTCTTGGGGGGGTCTCAGGGCTGAGGGGTTAGTCGAGGTGAGTTTGGAATTTAAGAAGCTTAGGGTTTAGGGTTTAGGGTTCAGGGTTTTCGGGATTCAGAGTCTGAGGGTATGAAGCCACATCCCTGTGGCAGGCCTCCACGAACCCGCTCTACCGGTCAGGCCCGGCTTACACTGGCACCGGCTAGTCTTTTGGGCTTTTAGGATTTGGGGTTTAGGGTTTAGGGCTAGGGTTTAGGGTTTAGGGCTTAGGGCTTAGGGCTTAGGGTTTAGGTTTAGGGTTAGCGTTTGGGGCTTAGGGTTTAGGGCTTGCGGCTTAGGGCCTTTGGGCTTAAGTTCATGTGGGGCTGGATCAAATTCATGGGCCACTTGAGGAGTTCGTTTGTTGTATGCTCCTTATGGTCTAGGTTGCTTCACCCTTAACCTTTAACCCTAAACCCTAAACCCGGTACTGAAGCTGGGGAAGGTTGAAGGATGTCCTCATCCCTAAACCCTAAACCCTGAACCCTGAACCCTGCTAAACCCTAAACCCTAAACCCCCAAAGTCAGAGGCCGCTTCCTGCGTATCCTCCGGATGGTTCGACTCGTGCGGCTCCTGCGGGTTGCGAAGCTTGAGCGCGAGTGCCGCGCCGGCACTTGCTGTTTCGGGCTCAGGGTGTGCCCGGGTCCCCTGAACCCTAAACCCTAAACCCTAAACCCGAAACCCAAAACCCAAAACCCAACCCCGAAACCCGAACCCTAAGCCCTTAACTCGCAGCCTTAGTACGAGCGCATGTAGGTTGGATGTTGGGCTTGCTGGGGTTAGGCTCCACAGGTTTAGGGTTTAGGGTTTAGGTTTTAGGGTTTAGGGTTTAGGGTTTAGGGGCCCCGGAGGTTCATGCTGGTGGCGAACTACTTCTTCTCGGCCTACACCATGATGGCTCTGAAGCTTGGTCTCTTGGCCAAGAGGGGCAGCTGGGTGTCTGAGTGGAGCCCTAAACCCTAACCCTAAACCCGAGACCCTGATCCCTAATACTTAACCCTAAACCCTAAACCCTAAACCCTACACCCTAAACTATGTGTTTAGGGTTCAGGTCTCCATACCAAAACGCTTTGAAGAGAATGAGGGGTGTTGTCACGCATAGCTAGTTAGACTTGCCTCTATCCCTATGATCGTGGGGGGGGGGGGGGGGGGACGCTGTGCGTCTTACAAGGGCCCATGCATTTCAGACCCCTCACCGTTTCAGGGACCAGGTTGCACTGTCTGGCCCTCTCCTGTGCAACGCGCATCCGCGCCCGAAGCTCCAAAACCCGAACTCTAAAGCTTAAACTGTGAAACGAGGTTCCTACCTGGGCTTGATGCTGGCGATCAACCACCTGATCGCATGCTTCTGGTGATCTGTCCTCCTGTTTTCCTGCGGAGGAGTTTGAAGGTTCAAGATGTTGGGTAACCCTAAACCCTAAACCCTAAACCCGAAACCCGAAATTCTCTTTCGTGGTTGAGGGCGTTTCGTGAGGACATGACCGGTTCGGAAATCTCGGTTTTGGAGCTTCAACATGTCAAGGGGGTGCCATCTCCGAGAACCTGCAGAATGTCCCTCACATGTTTAGGGTTTAGGGTTTAGGGTTTGGGGTTTAGGGTTTAGAGTTTAGGGTTTAGGGTTTAGGGTTTAGGGTTTCGGGTTTGAGTTCTGTTCACTGATTCAGAACCCCTCCACCTGCGAGAGTGCTTTACTCTGATAAGCAAGGCCCCTTGAGCACAAGATCCGAGCGAAATCCAAATGTCCCGAGCTGTAATCGCTACTTTAATGCTAGACTCCTCCCGAAAGCCTAAACCCTACACTGTTACGGACAATACACGCACATGCTATATCCCTAAACCCCAAACCCCAAACCCCAAACCCCAAACCCCAAACCCCAAACCCCAAACCCCAAACCCCAAACCCCAAACCCCAAACCCCAAACCCCAAACCCTAAACCCTAAACCTTAAACCCTAAACCCTAAACCCTAAACCCTAAACCCTAAACCCTAAACCCTAAACCCTAAACCCTAAACCCTAAACCCTAAACCCTAAACCCTAAACCCTAACCCCTAAACCCTCAACCCTAAACCCTACACCCTCTTCGCTTTACAGAACTGGATCCCGGGGCGTCCAAAGCTGGTCGGGTCCTCGCCTTAAGGTTTGGGGTTTAGGGTTTAGGGTTTAGGGTTCGGGGTTTCAGAAAACCCGTAGGCCTTAAATTTGTGAACCCGGAATCCTAAACTCCGACCTTGGGGTTTGGGGTTTGGGGTTTAGGGTTTAGGGTTTAGGTTTTAGGGTTTAGGGTTTAGGATTCCCTTGAACCATGAACCCTATACCCTTTAGTGGTAGCAAAAGGTACGGCATCGGGGTCTGGTCCAAGGACGAGAGCCAGCGGGACAGTGCCTAGGTCATTATGGGAAGCTTCGGGCTCTTGACTTCTGGGTTTAGGGTTTTAGGGTTTCTTTGGGTCAGGTTGAAGTTTTCCTGCCATGCTCATGGTACGTGGGTGATGATGGGTTTAGGGTTTTGGGGTTTCGGGTTAGGGTTAGGGTGTAGGGGCGGGTTTTCACTCGCCGCCCTGTTCATGGTGGCCTTAGCTAGGGTTTAGGGTTTAGTGTTTCGGGTTCGGGTTGTTTGTCTAGGGTTTCCCCTTTTGGTTGGTGGTGGGTTTGCAGGGTTCGGCCTGAGGGTTGAGGGTCGCGGGTTAAGGATTCGGGTGTCGGGTCTAGGCTTTATAATGGGGGTTTGGGATTTTGGTTTGGGTTTCCTTTTTCCCCCTGCGGTTCGTGGTGCGTTTGGGGTTCGCGGTCAGGTTGGGGGGTGGCCCCATACAAGGTATGTTTTGGGGTTAGTTAGGGCAAGAAGGTAGGACAGGGCTCAAGGGCACTGGCCCGTGCCCTGCAGTCTCTATTCCGGTTGCCCTAATCGGCCCTAGGCCCTAAATCCCCAAGCCCTGCAGCCCTAGTCCCTAAACCCCCTAACCCTTAGCCCCATACCCCAAACCCCAAACCCTAAACCCTAAGCCTCAAACCCCAAGCCCCAAACCCTAAATCCTAAACCCCAAACCCCAAGCCCCCAGACCCCAAACCCTGGCTTAAATCCCGTTCCGTCAAGCTTTCCCTTCCCAGGCAATTGGCTTGAGCGCAGTGACATCAAGGAGCTCCTCGGCTAGGGATGAGGGTTTGAACCAAAGGCCCGGGTTTAGGGTTTAGGGTTTAGGGTTTAGGGTTTAGGGTCTAGGGTCTAGGGTCTAGGGTCTAGGGTCTAGGGTCTAGGGTCTAGGGTCTAGGGTTTAGGGTTTGGGGTTTAGGGTTTAGGGTTTAAACTTGCACTGGCTTTACTAAGGGCCCCCCCCCAAACAATTTTAGACCCTCTGTCAAGAACTTGGCGGTGCGTCGGGCTTTCAAGATTCCTGGAGCCCAAGGCCTTCAGGGCCCCAAGCCTTGCTACGTAAGTCCTTAACCATGGCGTGTCACCCCAACAAGCTGCAGTCGCAGAATAATTTTCCGAAACTTGTGATTCTAGACCCTGGATAAACGAAAAGCAGTGCAACATGACGGTCCAACCCTCGAAAACCACCGCGGAGCCCAAAAACCCGAAAGCCCAGCCACCCTGAAACCTAGAACCATGCTGCTTCGCCCCCCCCCCCCCCTCCCCCCACCCCCAAACAAACCCGGAAAGCTGACCCCAAATGGGTCGAACTTTTCCTGGAAGAGGCAAAAGAGTGGCGTTTGGGTAGTTAGGGCGCTGAAGCTTTGCCCTCAGGGTCCAGGTTCCTAAATAGGTCGAAACTGGTGTCTGCTTACAATAGTAGTGTTTAGGCTTTAGGGTTGGCTACTGAGGGTCCTAAGCCCAAGCCCTAAAACTCTGAGGGTCTGCCTGTACTTGAGTGCTTAGGACTTTTTTTTTTACGCGCTTCAAGGGTGTATGGGCAGGATGTTAGGCTTAGGGGGGACTCAACCCTAAATCCTACACCCTACACCCTAAACCCTAAACCCTAAACCCTAAACCCTAAACCCTAAACCCTAAACCCTAAGCCCTAAGCCCTAAACCCTAAGCCTTCAAGCTCCCTCTTCAGGTCGGATTTCGGGGCCTCGTACATCGCGGCCCTGCACTGGACCCTCGTTTCGGCTTCATTCTTCTGGGGTTTAGGGTTTAGGGTTTAGGGTTTAGGGTTTGGGGTTTAGGGTTGCGGGTTTTAGGGTTAAAGGGTATAGGGTTGAGGGTTAAAGGGTTGAAGGTTTGAGCTTGAGGGTGTAGTTGTGTAGGGCCTTGGATAACCTGAGTCAGGCTTAGTTTCCCTCAGTAGCCTTACTTATGGGGGGGAGTTTATGGAGGGGGGTAGAAGGGGAACCCATGATTGTGAGGCATCCTGAATCCTGAACTTGTTGGCAGGAGGTTTTGGGTGGCAGGCCGGATGCAAAACGGGTCTAAACAGCGGTTCCTGTAAAAACCCTATACGCCCCAGAAGCCCCACAAACCCGAAACCCTGAACCCTAAACCCTAAACCCAAAACCTTAACCCTAAGCCCTAAACCCGAAACCCTAAACAGGCCCTAAACCCTATCATAAAGCGCTACATTCCCGAGCCTTGTCAGCCCTACGATACCCGATAACAGCTCGCTAAACCTGCAAGCCAGGCTGGCCCCCCAACAAACGCCCCATAATCTCTATAAACCCTATAAGCCCCCATAAGCTCTTTGTTTGAGCCCCATAATCCAAACAAGTTCTATGAACTCTAAACCCTAAATCCTGAACCCCAAACCCGCAACCCTAAACCCTAAACCTCAAAACCCGAAACCCGAAACCCGTTGCAGAATGGCTTGTAGGATCCCAGGCCTGAACCTCTTGTAAGCATCCTGGGCGCAGCTCGGTAGGTTTTTTTTTTTTTTTTTTTTGGGGGGGGGGGGGTTTAGGGCTAGAGGGTTGGGGTGTAGGGTTTAGGCTTTGAGGCTGTGGGGTTTTTAGGGTTGCCCTAAACCCTAAAGCCTAAAGCCTAATCCCTAAACCCTAAACCCTAAACCCTAAACCCTAAACCCTAAACCCTAAACCCTAAACCCTAAACCCTAAACTGTCAAGCGTTTAGGGCTCAGGGTTTAGGTGTCAGGGACTTGGTTCTTGATCTGCCTCTCCAGCCTTGGACCCTTACTAAACCCTACGTTCCAGCCCCCCAATGGAGCCTAAGCCCTAAACCCTAAACCCTAAACCCTAAACCCTAAACCCTAAACCCTAAACCCTAAACCCTAAACCCTAAACCCTAAACCCTAAACCCTAAACCCTAAACCCTAAACCCTAAACCCTAAACCCCAAATAAACCCTAAACCCCAAATAAACCCTAAACCCTAAACCCTAAACCCTAAACCCTAAACCAAACCCAAACCCAAAACCCAAAACCCAAAACCCAAAACCCTAACCCTAAAACCCTAAACCCTAACCCTAAACCTAAACCTAAACCCTAAACCCTAAACCCTAACCCTAAACCCTAAACCCTAAACCTAAACCTAAACCTAAACCCTAACCTAAACCCTAACCTAACCCTAGACCTACACCCTAACCCTAAAACATAATACCCTAAACCCTAAACCCTAAACCCTAACCCTAAACCCAAAACCCTAAACCCTAAACCCTAAACCCCCATAAACCTAAACCCAACCCTAAACCCAAAAACCCCAAAACCCTAAACCCTAAAACCGAAACTAACCCTAAACCCTAAACCCTAAACCCTAAACCCTAAACCCTAAACCCTAAACCCTAAACCCTAAACCCTAAACCCTAAACCCTAAACCCTAAACCCTAAACCCTAAACCCTAAACCCTAAACCCTAAACCCTAAACCCTAAACCCTAAACCCTAAACCCTAAACCCTAAACCCTAAACCCTAAACCCTAAACCCTAAACC
>CAJNDS010002267.1:272500-280000 GCA_905221605.1 Symbiodinium natans | reverse complement strand
TAGGGTTTAGGGTTTAGGGTTTAGCCCAAGTGCAAGCCCACGACCCCAAGCCCAAAGCCCCTAAACCCCAAAACGACCCAAACCCTCAATCCTCCAGCCAAAAGCCTCCCCACACCCGAATGTCTTCTCCCCTAGACTAGATCTAAACCGCCGGGTTTAGGGTTCAGGATGTAGGGGTTTAGGGTTTAGGGTTTAGGGTTTAGGGTTTAGGGTTTAAGGTTTAGGGTTTAGGGTTTAGGGTGTAGGGGTTTAGCGTTTAGGGTGTTGGGGCTTGCGAGGGCTTCAGGGTTTATGGCTTAGGACGCGAAGCTCCCAAACCCGTAAAGCGCCGGGCTGAGGTCCTTCCAGGTTCCTCAGGTCTTGGGGCCAAACCTTATCTACTAATTGCTTAGGAACCCCTCCCACAAATATTCTTCCTTATTAAGGGTAATATGGGGATATTTATTATTATTATTATTATTTTTTTTTTTTATTTTTTTTTTGGGGGGGGGGGGGTTCTTAAGCAAATAGTGGTTATGTAGATTCCCAAACCCTGAGTAAACTGTCAACCCGGATAGGAAGTCAGCCTGCTCAACGGCATTCCCGAGCGTCACTCTTGGCCTGAACCAGTGGTCTTTGGTCGGGTTGGGGGGTTTAGGTTCGGGGTAGAGGGCTTCGAGTTGGAGGTTTAGGGTTTGGGGTTTGGAGTTTAGGGTTTGGGGTTTAGGGTTGAGGGTTTCGGAATTAGAGTTTGGGGTTTTGGGTTGGAAGGGTGTCATAAGTAGTTTGGGACGAGAGGGGTCGCAGCCTAAAGTCCTGAGCTCTAACCCGAAGGTTACACGCTCCGTCCGTATGTGATAAACTGAAGAGGTACTAAAGATTCTTGGCGGAGGAACTCCGGACCAGCGAACGTAGTCCCCCACGATCGTTTCCAATCCTGAGACAGTAGCCTCTTGAATCATTTTCCTTAAGACCCTAAACCCTAAACCCTAAGCCCTAAACCCTAAGCCCTAAACCCTAAACCCTAAACCCTAAACCCTAAACCCTAAACCCTAAACCCTAAACCCTAAACCCTAAACCCTAAACCCTAAAACCCTAAACCCGAAAACCCTAAACCCAAGAACTGCCCAGGCTTCAAGCGGATGCTGCATAGCGAGATGTTCAAGCCGGCGCTAGCCCGGACAGGCATCTGGCCCTTTCAAGCATGGGTCAGCGAGGCGGGGGGCTTGTGTCGGGCACCCTAAACCCTAAACCCTAAATACTAAACCCTAAACCCTAAACCCTAAACCCTGAACCCTAAACCCTAAACCCTAAACCCTATACCCTTGCATGGTTTAGGGTTATAGGGCTTTCACGGGGCGTGCAAGGCGCAAGTTCGCCATTTTGGCTACTTTTCTCAAGCTCTTCACACAGGCACCCCGAACGCTGTAAAACCTTGGGCATGCCGTGCAGTTTAGAGTTTAGGGCTTGGGGTTTAGAGTTTAGGGTTTGGGGTTTAGGGTTTAGGGTTTAGGGTTCAGGGTTTCAGAAATTCGGAAGCTGGCGTAAATTCCCTAAGCCCTGAGCCCTGTGGCGCGGGTGCAAGCGCCCTAAGCCCTAACCCCTGGCAGCCGAACACCCTAACAGCCTAACACCCAAACAGCCCAACACCCCAACACCCCAACACCCCAACACCCCAACACCCCAACAACCTAACCCGAAACCCTAAACCCTAAACCCTAAACCCCAAACCCTAAACCCTAAACCCCAAAACCCTAAACCCCAAACCCTAAACCCTAAACCCTAAACCCTCAACGCAGGATGCAAGCGAGCTGCTGATCAGCATCTGCCACACCGGCATGCACGAGCGGGCGTGCAAGCTTGGGCCACTTGGGACTGAGGGAGTGACTGGGGTTGAGGGTCGAGGGTCGAGGGTTGAGGGTTGAGGGTTTAGGGTTTAGGGTTCAGGGTTTAATTAAGGTTTAGGGTTTTAGGCTTTCTGACCCGACCCTCGTACCAGCAGTGTGGCGCAATGCGAGGGTGAACCTTCCATGCGTTCGTGTGGCTACACTGCCATCGTGACCAGGGTTGAGCTCGTAGGAGGGTGCAGGGTGGTTTAGGGTTTAGGGTTTCTTTTTTCGGGTTTCGGGCAGAGGGTTGAGGGTTTAGGGTCTAGGGTTTAGGGTTTCGGGTTTAGGATTAAGGGTGTAGGGTTTAGGGCTTCGGGTTTAGGATTGAGGGTGTTGGATGCAGGGTTTAGGGTGCAGGGTTGGGGCTTCTGAGTGCATGAGGCAAAGGCAAGCTTGACTTCCAACATGTCAAGCTTGGCGCGTGTGCAAAATCCCAAACTCCTAACCCAAATTAAACCTACCCCTAAACCCTAAACCCTCAACCCTAAACCCTAAACCCTGAACCCTGAACCCTGAACCCCAAATACTAAACCCCAAACCCTTCTCAAGCTGCCCATCCCCCCCACAGCCAAGGCAAGACCTTTTCTTCCCACGGACCAAGTGTCGCTTCACCTACGTCGTGCAGTCAGGTTGCCTGGAGCTTCTCGACCATTTCAGGAAAAAAACCCTAAACCCGGAACCCGAAACCCTGAACCCCTGGGTCCAGGGACTTAAGCCTGAACCTTTCGCCTACTTCTCTGGGCACCCTATTTTTTTTTGGGTGGGGGGGGGGGGGGGGGTAAGGTTTAGGGTCTAGGGTTTGTGGTCTGGGGTTTGGGGTTGGGAGTTGGGGTACCAGAACAAGAAAGTTCGGTACCTCAAAAGGGTTGAGCGCTCACAGCTGTGTTTTTCCAAGCAGTGTTCATGAACTCTGCGCTTCGAGCATTGGGTCTGCAAGGTATGATTTCTTTTGTGCGAAAAACCCTTCATCGATTTGCAGTCGAAGGCCTGACTCACCCGCAACCCTGTGAAAGTTTAGGGTTTAGGGTTTAGGGGTTTAGGGTTTAGGGTTTAGGGCTTAGGGTTTAGGGTTGAGGTTTTAGGGTTTAGTGTTTAGGGTTTAGGGTTTCGGGTTTAGGGTTTAATGTTGTACTTGCAGGGGCGTCCACGGCTGCAAGCCCGAGTCATTGGAATTCCGCATGGCCCACGCCACAAGCAATTTTGAGGTGAGTAAGGGAGCGGAGCAAATTCAGAAAGACATATGCCCGGGTGGCTTTTCAGGTCATGCAGATTTTTTCGCCTTCAGTTGCAACACCGCGCGGTGCACGGTCAAGTTTTTTGCCCTAAATCCTAAACCTGCTAAACCCTAGGGGTTTTAGCCCAAGGGCGCCGTACTTTCAGAACTCACAACCTACCGTTGTTGCAGGTTCTTATTATAGAGGCACTTTTAGGATTCTTCGGCAAAAACAACTACAAACGAGTCGGTTTTGGGTCCTGAAGGTAAGCCCTCTGTTCAGGGTTCAGGGTTCAGGGTTTAGGGTTTGGGGTTTAGGGTTTGGGGTTTGGGGTCCCAGGTATGACATCAAAGAGCACGTCAACGTGACCTGCCAGCCTGAGTCGGGGACCGAGGTGCCCTGACTCAGAGGCTTGATTTGACCTCGGGGCTTTTGCTTTTGCCTTAACCACCCCCCCCCCCCCCCCTTTGTTGGATTCTTTCTTTTGGGGCTTAGGGTCTAGAGCTAGGGTTTAGGGTTCAGGGTTTGTTGGATTCTTTCTTTTGGGGCTTAGGGTCTAGAGCTAGGGTTTAGGGTTCAGGGTTGGGGGTTGAGGATTCAGGGTTTCGGGTGTAGGGTTTTGGGTTTTGGGTTTATGGAGGCTTAGGGTAGGTCAAAAACGCAGTTCGGAACACCTTCGGCCCTCAAGCCCAAAACCCTAAACCCTAAACCCTAAACCGAAACCCTAAACCCTAAACCCTAAACCCCAGGTGCTGTGCCTCCCGGCCTTATGGGTCGAGTGGTGGAGCTTGGGTCGGCTCAGCGGAGGCGGAAGGGGTGCCTGCGCCTTGGGCTCCACATCGCCGGCTTGGGGGTAATCCCTAAGCCCTAAGCCCTAGCCCTAAACCCTAAACCCTAAACCCTAAACCCTAAACCCTAAACCCTAAACCCTAAACCCTAAACCCTAAACCCTAAACCTAACCCTAAACCCTAAACCCTAAACCCTAAACCCTAAACCCTAAACCCTAAACCCTAAACCCTAAACCCTAAACCCTAAACCCTAAACCCTAAACCCTAAACCCTAAACCCTAAACCCTAAACCCTAAACCCTAAACCCTGACCCCTGAACCCTAAACCCTGAACCCTAAACCCTAAACCCTAAACCCTAAACCCTAAACCCTAAACCCTAAACCCTAAACCCTAAACCCTAAACCCTAAACCCTAAACCCTAAACCCTAAACCCTAAACCCTAAACCCTAAACCCTAAACCCTAACCCTAAACCCTAAGCCTAAGCTCAAAAGCCCCAAAACCCCAAACCTCAACCCTAAACCTTCAGGTTTAGGGCTTGGGTTTGGGTCATTGCGGTTGGAGGGCTTGAGGATTTGAGGCCTGCAGGGTTAGGGTGACCCTTGGCGTGGATACTTTCTTTCAGGGTTAGAATACCCTAAACCCCAAACCCTAACCTTAAGAGGTTTCGGCATAAGGTTTCGGGCTCCTTCTGCTCAGGGTTTGAGACTTCACTTTTCAAGGGCTTGCAGGTGTAGCAGTTAGGTTTATGGCTTGGGATTTTGGGTTTAGGGTTTAGGGTTTAGGGTTTAGGGCCTAGGGCTTGGGGCTTGGGGACGTAGGGGCCTCGGTAGTTCTCCTCGACGACCTCGAGGAACATGACGATGGCTCATGGTTTTCATCTTGGGGCATCGTGGGGAAAAGAAAGCTCCTTTCTCCCCCAGATTGTGGCTTCGCGTTCTGTGCTAAACCCTCAAGCAGGCTTCCCAAATAAAGCCCTAAACCCCAAACCCCAAACCCCAAACCCCAAACCCCAAACCCCAAACCCCAAACCCCAAACCCCAAACCCTAAACCCTAAACCCTAAACCCTAAACCCTAAACCCTAAACCCTAAACCCGGGCTTTGAGGGGGCTGTTCTGGTGAACCTTAAGCCTCGGACACGACGGGCCTGGGGTTCACTGAGGTTGCTCTGTCGGTTGTTGTTTGGATGTTTCAAAATGTGTCAGGCGTGGGCCATGCTTTTAGGGCTTGGGGTCTAGAACCCCAAGCCTTAGGCCCTAAACCCTAAGCCCAAAACCTCTAAATCCGAAGCCCTAAACCCTAAACCCCAGATCCCCCCCGAGTTCACAGAGAGGTCAATTCCTGGCGCGATTCCTGGTTCAATCCCAAGACCCCAAAGACCCCAAAGACCCCTCGGTAGAGCTACTAAACCCTAAACCCTAAACCCTAAACCCTAAACCCTAAACCCGAAACCCTAAACCCTAAACCCTAAACCCTAAACCCTAAACCCTAAACCCTAAACCCTAAACCCTAAACCCTAAACCCCAAACCCCAAACCCCAAACCCCAAACCCCAAACCCCAAACCCCAAACCTCAAACCTCAAACCTCAAAACCCTAACCCTAAACCCTAAACCCGAAATCCCAATTTCAAGCCCCAGTGAGCCCAGGCAACTACGTCGCCATCGACGCCGCGGAGTTCTGCCGGCTGGTGATTCACTGGGGCGGGCCATTGTGCGAGTACATGAAAACACTGGGCCTGCTGAGCTCTGGCCGGCGTTTCAGGTTCAAGCCAGGAAAGAGTTCTCCGGGTTTAGGGTTTAGGGTTTAGGGTTTAGGGCTTAGGGCTTAGGGCTTAGGGCCTGGGGTTTAGGGCGCTTTTTGAACTGGCTGGGAGGATTCCAAGAGGATCTCGTGGTTTGGGGGTAGAATGTTTTTTAAGGGTTTAGGGTTTAGGGTTTGGGGTTTGGGGTTTGGGGTTTGGGGTTTGGGGTTTGGGGTTTGGGGTTTGGGGTTTGGGGTTTAGGGAATCTGAGATCCTAAATCCCCCGGCTCAACCAACCAAGAGGCAGGCATGTTTGAATCTGTCGGTTTAAGGGTTCAGGGTTTACTTTTTGATTACATGTGCTTCGTTCCCGCTGCGCCCAAACCCAAAGGCAAAGCACTGGGCCCTATATACCCTAAACCCTAAACACGAAACGCTAACTGTTGCCCCAAGAGCCGCCGAGCGCTACGTGAGTACCTGGGCAGGTACGCCTACATGCTTTTCGGGTTTAGGGTTTATGGATTACGGTTTAGGGTTGAGGGCGACAAGCGAGCTGTAGCTACTCAGCAAGCTCCCCGCTTCTAGTTGCTTTGATGCTGAGTCGGTAACCTTGAAACTTTCGGGGTAAGTACATACTCCTTTCGACACTCCGAAAGAAAGCCTTCCCCCCCCCCCCCTGTACTGAGCCACCACGTAAGTATCACTAGCATGGCATGTGCTACCGATCGTACTCGAGCTAGATTGCAAGTAAATAATATTCACGACCATTACTTCTTCTCTTCATCAGTGGCAAACCTCTTGAAGACACAAACCCTGAACCCTAAGCCCTAAACCCAAAAAAAACTAGGCCTAGACCCCTAAACCCCTAAACCCCTACACCCCTAAACCCCTAAACCCCTAAACCCCTACACCCCTAAACCCCTAAACCCCTAAACCCCTAAACCCCTAAACCCCTAAACCCCTAAACCTCTAAACCCCTAAACCCCTAAACCCCTAAACCCCTAAACCCCTAAACCCCTAAACCCCTAAACCCCTAAACCTCTACACCCCTAAACCCCTAAACCCCTAAACCCCTAAACCCTAAACACTAAACCCTAAACCCTAAACCCCTAAACCCCCTGAGCAGCAAAGGCTCCTTCAGACAATCGACGCCCTGAGCCAAAAGGGCACCAGGGTGCCTCGCACACATTGGCGTCTAAAGTACGCCCGAAACAGAGTAGGGTTTAGGGTTTCGGGTTTAGGATTCAGGGTTTAGGGCGTTTAGGATGTAGGGCTTTGGGTTTGGGCCCAAGTTCTCCTTAAGACCCGATTTTTTTGTCCGACGCTTCTTGGTTCGCTATTGGAAACACCGGGTTTGTCAGAGCGGGAGAGAGACAGAGCAAGCGAGAGAGAGAGAGAGAGAGAGAGAGAAAGAGAACCAACAAGACAGGCCAAGCGAAACGGCTTGGCATTGAGTTATGCAGTCCGTTTACTTTCCACGATACACAATCACTAGTTGGAAGGTTTGGAAAAGAGAAATGCAAAGACAAAGAACTTGCTCACTGACTTGAAGGCTCACCGCAGCATTACGCCCAACAACAAAGTAGGGCCCTTATTCCCTCTTAACCCAGGCAAGCCTACCTTTTGACCTAAACCCTAAACCCTAAACCCTAAACCCTAAACCCTAAACCCTAAACCCTAAACCCTAAACCCTAAACCCCCAAACCCTAAACCCTAAACCCTGAACCCTAAACCCTAAACCCACTTCTGTAGTAGATTTCATACAATGAAAAGTTTTTGGGGGCCCCTGTGCGAATCCATATCACACCTACAAGGAGGGCCCCCTTACTATACTAACTATAGTTAAGGGACTTGTAACCTAAGTTCGGATCCTTATAACCCAATTTAG
>CAJNDS010002267.1:225000-267500 GCA_905221605.1 Symbiodinium natans | reverse complement strand
GAAAGTGTACCTTTTTTGGGTCTTCTGAACTCAGCAGCTAAGTACCATAAATGTCTCTGCCCTACCCCCCATGTCCCAAGCCCTAAACCCCCAAAACCCTGAGCACTGAACCTCCATGTACAAAAAACTTGTGGCAAGGTGGCAGCGGCGACGCAAAGCGGGGACTGAGGAGGGTTGGAAGATCACAATGCCCTTTAGAACCCTAAACCCTAAACCCTAAACCCTGTAGGCTTTAGGGGCAATCATATAAGGGGTTAGGGTTAGGGTTTAGGGTTTGGGGTTTAGGGTTTAGGGTTTAGGGTTTAGGGTTTATAAGGGTTTAGGGTTTAGGGTTTAGGGTAATATGGTCTTTTCTTGCGGGTCCCCCATGGCAAGTTCGTGGGCGAGGTTTGCGTAGAGGTGCTTCCTGTCAATCCACGAAGCTACGTTGCCATTCCCTCTGTGCTTCTGTCCATGCAAAGTTGCAGACGTACAAGCAAATCCTAAACCCTAAACCCTAAACTCTAAACCCTAAACCCTAAACCCTAAACCCTAAACCCTAAACCCTAAACCTCGATGGGACTTCCAGAAAGCCTCAACCACCCCCGAAAGAAGTGCTTCAAGCTGAGCGAGCCTCGACTTTTTGAGCACTGACTTGTACGTTTAGCCAGAATGTACACTAAGAAACCTAAACCCCAAACCTCCAAACCCTAAACCCTAAACCCCTAAACCCCTAAACCCCTCAACCCCTCAACCACTCAACCCCTCAACCCCTCAACCCCTCAACCCCTCAACCCCTCAACCCCTCAACCCCTCAACCCCTCAACCCCTCAACCCCTCAACCCCTCAACCCCTCAACCCCTCAACCCCTCAACCCTCAACCCCAAACCCCGTAGACTCCAATCCAAGCAAGTCTGTCTCGCCTCTTTTGCTTCACATACCGAGCCCCACCTTGTTTACGTAATCGAGTTCCGGGTTTAAAATTAAGGGCCTAGATCCAACTTTGGTAGCGTTCATGAAAAGCCCTAAACCCTAAACCCTAAACCCTAAACCCTAAACCCTAAACCCTGCACCCTGCACCTTACACCCTACACCCTAAAGCGTCTGCCCTCCCCAGCCGAAGACAGTCATGTCGGCAGAGTAGTGTCACCGCTTTCGCATGGCCAGTTCTCTAAAGGACGGTCTCTTTCGGGGTAAGTAGTGCCAAAAAACACGCTGGCCCATCTTGCACCCCCCCCCCCCCCAAAAAAAAAAAAAGTAAGAAATAAGAAAGGGGCCACCATTTAGAGAACACTACACATGTACATACTTTTGATGAGGAGGTTGCTACCAAGCCTGGCTGTGACGATGGTCAGACGGCTCTTCGCCCTTAGTCCTCTTCAACGCGTCCCCGAGTTGCCCCGTACCCTAAACCCTAAACCCTAAACCCTAAACCCTAAACCCTAAACCCTAAACCCTAAACCCTAAACCCTAAAAAACCCTATGATAAAAACCCTAAACCCTAAACCCTAAACCCTAAACCCCTAAAACCCTAAACCTAAACCCTAACCCTAAACCCCAAAACCCTAAACCCTAAACCCCCTAAACCCCTGAACCCTAAACCCTAAACCTGAACCCCAAACCCAATCCCTAAACCCTCTCAACCCAAAATCCCTGCACCTTACACCCTGCCAGTCCACTCCGTAGTCCAGCAAAAGGGCCCTTTGTGGGGCCCAGGGTCTAGGGTCTAGGGTCTAGGGTCTAGGGTTTAGGGTTTAGGGTTTAGGGTTGTGAGGATTATAAGACCCAATCTTGCTGGTTCTTAGCTGGGAAGGAGGGTTTTGGGCTTCGGGTTTTCGGTTTAGGGGTTGGGGTTTGGGGTTGAAACCCTAAACCCTAAACCCTAAACCCTAAACCCTAAACCCTAAACCCTAAACCCTAAACCCTAAACCCTAATTCCCCACAAGATGTACGGTACCTCATGCCCCCAGTCCCTAGCCCATCCTGGTACATGCCATTCAAAAGCTGGCAACTGTGTGGCAGCCATGAAGCCCTAAACCCTAAACCCTAAACCTAAACTCTAAACCCTAAACCCTAAACCCGAAACCCTAAACCCTAAACCCTAAACCCTAAACCCTAAACCCTTCTCGAAGAACGCGCGTTGCCTCAACCTCCTGGCTTGCCAATTCGCCCCGATGGGAGCGGCTTGCAGCCAAGAGATGCCTCCTCAACCGACTGCTCAGAGGACAGGGTTTAGGGTTTAGGGTTTGGGGTTTAGGGTTTAGGGTTTAGGGTCTAGGGTCTAGGTAGGAGCTTGGGACATTTTATATTTTCCCTTCTGGGTTTCAAGAGGATCGTATGTTTTGAAAAGGCTTCAGAGGGTTTACGGGCCCAACCTGTTTGCTAAAAAGGTAGTTACATGGGCCCTTAATATGGTCCCGTACCTTCTTTTAGATTAAAGGGTTCTGAAGCAAGGAGCCCTCGTGTTTTAGAGGGCAGATGTGGCGCACATCGGGGTGTGTGTGTGTGTGTGTGTGTGTGTGTGTGTGTGTCTGTGTGTCTGTGTGTCTGTGTGTCTGTGTGTCTGTGTGTCTGTGTGTCTGTGTGTCTGTGTGTCTGTGTGTCTGTGTGTCTGTGTGTCTGTGTGTCTGTGTGTCTGTGTGTCTGTGTGTCTGTGTGTCTGTGTGTCTGTGTGTCTGTGTGTCTGTGTGTCTGTGTGTCTGTGTGTCTGTGTGTCTGTGTGTCTGTGTGTGTGTGTGTCCCCATTTAAGGGCCCATGGAACTACCCTGAGATTTTCCTATTCCCATGATTGCATGACGGTGCTATGACGGGCATGTGTTACTGCAGGCTGGTCAGGGTGAATGGGGCTAGTAGTGACTCTGAACCCTAAATCCTGAAGACCGTAAACCCGAAACCCCGCACTTTCAACCCTAGACCCTAAACCCATGCAGATTTGTAGGTCTCCCGGGTCTAGTATGGCGTAGTTTTTGCGTGTTTTGTGCTAGGTCTGCGGATTGGTGTGCAAGTTGTTTTTGTTCTTTTCTAGGCGGGGTGGGGGGTTGGTCTGTGCGCAGAGTATATGCACATCAGTGGAAGCATGCTGCCAGGTTGTCACGGTTCAGTCCTAACCACAGCAGCCCAAAACTCCAAGCCGCCCTAGCCACTTTATAGGAGAGGGGTATTCAAGGGGGGGTATGTAACCCAAGGTTCCCTAATACTCCCCACTACTCTCAAAGTCATGTTGGCCTCCAGAAGCCCCCAAAAAGCAGCAGGGTTGAGTGTTTGCTACTATTTCCTTAAGAAACACCCAAAAAGACAAAGATTCCTCCTTATACGGGTAATATAGGGATTCGTATCTTTAATGTCTGGGAGTTCTTCAGCAAAGTAGTAGTTTAGGGTTAAGGCTTTAGGCTTTAGGCTCTAGGGTTTAGGGTTTAGGGTTTGGGGCTCCAAAAAAAGCCGTTGAGGGTTTGAGGCTTCACGTTTTTGGTCATTTTCTCACTGCGCCAGGACATTTGACTCCTGCGCTGATATACTTTCCGGGATCAACGCCCCCTGGGGCTGGACCTGGCCCGAGAACGATCAACAAGAGATTTGCGCGATTTGGGGTTTAGGGTTTAGGGTTTTAGGGTTTTAGGGTTTAGGGTTTAGGGTTTAGGGTTTAGGGTTGAGGGCTCTGTAGGATACTGGGGCTTTGGATTGAGGGCTTTGTAGGGTGTAAAAAGGTGGGGTGGGGGGGGGGGGCAAAGACCTGGTTTCGGGTTTAGGGCTTAGGGTTTAGGGTTTAGGGTTAAGGGTTTAGGGCAACCCACTTGAGAGTTTAAGGCTTAGGGGTAGTTCTTGATAGGGATCTACGCGCGGCGTGACTTAACAGTTCTCAGGGTTGTTTTGGGTCTGCCTCGAACCGCCAAGTAGAGTAGCCAGTGTACCCTTTAGGTAGAATTTCGACAAAGTAAGGCACATGTCTCTTGTGCAAGGGCAGATTTGTTGACTCTAGGCCCTACCCCCAAAACCCAACAAATCTTCAGGGCTCTCGGGCTTTAAGAACTTGAGGCTTCCAGCTACTCTGTGAGTTGTGTGTGTGTGGGGGTTCAAAAAAAAGCGCCCTTGGCCGAGAAGGTCCTATATGAGGGACAGCACTAGCTGAAGGTGGCCAGCCCTGAAATCTAAGCCCTAAGACCTCCTTAGCTTACAGACCCTCCCCTTTCAACCAGGCCCCCAACCTACAACACACTCCAGCTGCCCTCCCTCAACCCGACCTCCAGAGACCTGAACAGAGGGTTTAGGATTCAGGGTTTAGGGCTTAGGGATTTGGTTGAGGCGTGATTTATCTAGTGCCGAGGGTCCTCCCCTTTGGGCTGCGACCCCCGCAGCTGTGGGAAAGCTTGGTCGAGGCCTGCGCCTGGCAAAGGAGGTTTCAGGTGTTGAAAGGGGGGGACTTCAGCTGTGACCGAAACCCTGAGCTCAAAACCCAGAACCCCAAAACCCAAAACCCTAAGCCCTAAACCCTAAACCCTGAGCCCTTAACCCCTAAACCCTCAACCCTAAAAACCCCAAACCTCAAGCTTCATATCGACTCGCTGCCCAAAACCCGAAACTCTACACCCCAGACCAGAATTCCTGGGCACCATAAGCTCCCCGTTCACCTTAAACCCTAAACCCTAAACCCTAAACCCTGAACCCTGAACCTTGAACCCCAAACCCTAAACCCTAAAAACCCTAGAAACCGTAAAAACCCTAAAAACCCTAAACCCCCTAAATCCCCTAAACCCTGTACCAGTAGTCCATAGCTGCGACATGCAGAAGGAAGCAGGGCGCCTGCCTCTGCCAAGCCCTGCACGCTCTGCTAATGTTCTGGTGGGGTTCGCCGCAGGAATCCATTTCCACGAAGCTTCTGTTGCCCTTGAGTTCAAAGGCCTCAACCCTAAGCGCTAAATCCGAAACCCCAAGCCCTAGCCGTACTAGAATCTAAACGCCCTTGCTTAGCTGTAGGTTTTAGGTGCGCCTAGGCAAACCTCAGCCCCCTGACGCCCAAATGTTTCCAAACCCCTAAGCCCTAAACCCTAAACCCTAAACCCTAAACCCAAAAGCCCCCCTGGAAGAGTCCGAACCCGCAAGCTCTAAACTCCCCAAGGCCTAAACTCTGAAGCCCTAAGCGTTAAACTCCCCAAGCCCAAAAACCCTAAACCCTAAACCCGAACCTCGAACCCCGAACCCTAAACCCTAAACCCTAAACCCTAAACCCTAAACCCTAAACCCTAAACCCTAAACCCTAAACCCTAAACCCCAATTCCCAAGCCCCAACCGAGACCGATTCTTGTGGCTGACCCCTTCAACTGGTGGCAAAGGACACAGCAAGGATGAGGCTTCCTCAACAAGAGAACCCGCAGTAGCATTTTATTTAGGGTTTAGGGTTTAGGGTTTCGGGCGTAGGGTTTAGGGTTTAGGGCTGACAGGGACCCGGAGTAGGTCCTTATTTCCTTTTTTTAGGGTTGGGGTTCCCCTATAATCCCCTTAAAGCTAAAAATGCTACGTTCAGAGGTTCGGGTTTAGAGTTCAGGGTCTAGAGTGCAGTTTAGGGTTTGGCGATAGAGGATTTCGGGTCACCTCGTTTTGCGACGCGTCCTTTCGCCCGCGATCGGTGCGTGTGGTTGCATTGGTCATGCCTGCTACTGTCAATTCGCAGGTAGCTCCACTACTTAAACCCGACCCCCTAAACCCTAAACCCCAAACCCTAAACCCTAAACCCTAAACCATAAACCCGGCAGGGACGAAGGCGTCCTTGCTTGCCTGCTGGCCATCGCTTTCCATCCTGCTTAGACTAGGCACCCCCAGATGTGTGGATCCCAAGCCAACTAAGGGGTTTAGGGTTGAGGGTTTAGGGTTTTGGGTTTAGGGTTTAGGGTTTTGGGTTTGGGGTTTGGGTCTAGGGTTTGAACCATATAACAAACCCTAGAAAGTGAACCCCATGCCCTGATTCCCAAACCCTAAACCCCAAGCCCCAAGTGCCAAACCCTAAACCCTAAACCTAAACCCTAAACCCTAAACCCTAAATTTTAAACCCTAAACCCTAAACCCTAAACCCTAAACCCTAAACCCTAAACCCTAAACCCTAAACCCTAAACCCTAAACCCTAAACCCTAAACCCTAAACCCTAAACCCTAAACCCAATCCCCAACTCCATGCCCTAAACACTAGAGGCGCTAAATCCCAGACCCTAAGCCCTGTGCCCTAACCCCCTGCAACCCCAAACCCTAATGCCTAAAGACCCCAAACCCTGAACCCGAAACCCCAAACCCTAGCACAAAAAGACCCCAAACCCTACACCCTGAACCCTGAACCCCAAACCCTAAACCGTTTAGCCCCAAACCCCCAAACCCTAAACCCTAGCCCTAGACCCTGGCCCTAAACCCCAAACCCCAAACCCTAAACCGTTGAACCCCAAACCCTAAACCCCAAACCCTAAACCCTAAACCCCAAACCCTAAACCCTAAACCCTAAACTAAACCCTAAACATCCCTAAACCCTAAACCCTGCAAAGCTCAAGCAAGAGCCCTTGTGGAGCGGCCTCTGATGAGTCCAGCAGAGCCGGCCCAGATCGGACCCTCAGCTCTGCGCCCCAAAGCCCCCCACACCGGTTTAGGGTTTAGGGTTTAGGGTTTAGGGTTTAGGGTTTAGGGTTTAGGGTTTAGGGTTTAGGGTTTAGGATACTAACCACCTGCACCCTAAACCCCCATACCCTGGCTTTTTGCATAGGAAGCTAGCTGTGTGGGTTGCTCCAAACTGAGGCCCCTCTTGAAAAGGGAGTGCCATGACAAAGGGTACCTATAAGGGGGTCGTAACTGCAAGCAACCCGCAGCCCTGAACCCGAAAAGAATCAAGGTCTAAACCCTAAACCCCAAGCTTCTAACCCTAAACCCCAAAACCCTAAACCCCAAACCCTAAACCCTAAACCCCCCAACCCTAAACCCTAAACCCATCCAGGGTTCCGCAGGGCTGTCTCGAAGCCTTGGGCGAAGTACAGGAATGGATGCAAGGCCTGCCAATCCTGCGTTTAGGGTTTAGGGCTTAGGGCTGAGGGTTTCGGGTTAGGGGGTTTAGGGTTTACGGTTTAGGGGGTTTAGGGTTTCGGGTTTAGGGTTTAGGGTTTCGGGTTTAGGGTCGACTAGGGTCCCAAATCTTGACACCCCAGTCCAAAAACCCTTATGGTTAGGGTTTAGGGTTTAGGGTTACATCACCTTGCGTCCATGACAAAGAGCATGGCCTTCAGTAGGATCCACGTGGTGGCTCACCAAACCTGAGTCGTTTGAACCCACATCATGGGGAGTGACCTAAATGATGGGCCGGCTTCTTGCTACAAAGGGTTAGAAACACTAAACTCTAAACCCTAAACCCCAAACACCAAAGCCCAAACCCCAAACCCCGAGCCCTGAACCCTGAACCCTGAACCCTAAACCCTAATCCTAAACCCTAAACCCTAAACCCTAAACCCTAAGCGGCCTGGAGCATGTTTTCTGGAAGCCTACTTGCATTTTGGATGAAGAGCGCTCTCTCGCCTAGGCGCGGGCCGTCCTCGAAGCTGTCATCGCTTTTTGGCCTCTGTCCACGCGACAACTGCCGTCACTTTTGAACGTTTGTGTTCGCGATATGCGAAACCCTCGTGGCTTTTTGACGTCTGGGTTAACCGAACCCTAAACCCTAAACCTTAAATCCTGGCTCGCCAAATGCGCACACGTCGTGGCTTTTGCGCCTTGGCTCACATGGCCTCTCAGTGTTCGGACGCTGGCATAGCAGATTAGGGTCTTGAGGGCCCCTGTAGTATCCCTAAACCCTAAACCCTAAACCCTAAACCCAAAACCCTAAACCCTAAACCCGAAACCCGAAACCCGAAACCCTAAACCCTAAACCCTAAACCCTAAACCCTAAACCCTAAACCGAGCACCAAGAAGGGGCCCGTAATTGAGGTCAACCCCCATGTGTCTGAGGGCACTTGCATGCATGGGATCGATCAAGTTGATTCACGGTGCTCCTCCGCAAGGCTCTAATCAGAGGATGGCCTCAACTAGGCAATTGACAAGGAGCTTGAAACCCACTTCTATGCCCTTAAACTCTGAAGCCTAAACCCTAAACCCTAAACCCGAAGCCATAAGCATTCCCTAGAATGCACTTGGAGCGGGGTTTAGAGTTGAGGGAACCCCTATTCAGGGCCATCATCTGACATCGTGGGTGGCTGAAGCAGCCAACTGTCATGAGGGCTCCAGGAGCATTTGGTGCCGAGAAAAGGGTCCGCTGGGCTTGCTAGGTCTACCCAAAGGCTCCTATGTAGTACCTTTTTGGGGTAGTATACTAAAATCCCCTATAACTAAACCAAAAAGGAACTGCAGCCTGCAGGTAGAGCGTCTCTTGATTGCAGGGTGCCCTACTGAGACCTGAGCCTGAGAACCTTCGAAAGTTTCAGATCCTAAACCCAAAACCCCAAAACCCCGAAGCCCTAAGCTCTAAACCCTAAACCCTAAACCCTAAACCCTAAACCCTAAACCCTAAACCCTAAACCCTAAACCCTAAGCCCTAAAATGAACTCGACTTTTGGCGCCTCAGGGTTCAGACTTGCCGTCTAGGGAGTTGTTGTTAGGGAGGGTTTAGGTTTTAGGGGTTAGGGATTAGGGGTTGGGGGTTTAGGAGGGTTTGGGGTGGCTTCGGTTGGTTTAGGTTGTGAGGGTCTAGGGTTTAGATGGCTCAGTTGTGAGTTCCACCCACCAGCTCTTCTGCATTGAAAGTCGAAGATGCTAGTAAAACACCGTCTACCATACTTGCCAAGGCCTTGCACCGCCGCGTAAAGCTCTGCCTTCGCGGATTGCCAAGGCGGCGGAATCGTCAGAGTCGGCGGCCCAGCGAGGGGGTTTAGGATTTAGGGTTTAGGGTTTAGGGTTTAGGGCTTAGGGTTTAGGGTTTAGGGCTTAGGGTTTAGGGTTTAGGTTTTAGGATTCAGGGTTTAGGTTTAGGGTTTAGAGTCGGACCCTGAACCCTATTTAGTTACAGGCCTAAGCCCTGACCTTGAGCTTCTACTCCCCTGGACCAGTTCCTGGGTTTAAGCTTCGGGTTTTTCGGACGATACCCCATGGGGAGGGTTTTTGGGTTTTAGGGTTTAGGCTGGAGGTTTTAGGAGTTTGCGGCTTCAGTTAGGGTATGTTAGGTTCGGGGCTTAGGGAGCCAAACCCCAAGGCGTCGACCCTTACTATCTATCTATCTATCTATCGATCTATCTATGTATCTATTTATCTATCTATCTATTGTACTATAAAGAAATAAATGAATAAATAAATATATATATATATATATATATATGTATATGTATACACACACACACATATATATATATATATATCCATGAATATATATATATATGTAAACATATATGTATGTATACAGGGGTAGCAACCTGGACCAGAAGTCCCTGAACATAGAGGGTGCCCTCATGGTAGGGGTTGGTTTACGTTTTTGGGTTCAAGACCAAACCGCAACCCACGAACACCCGTAAACTCAAACCCCCTAAACCCCTGAGTGCAAACCCCTGAACCCTTAACCCTAAACCCCGAAACCATCAACCCTGTCTGTTTGCCTCGACCCTCCACGCCCCTAAAGCTTGACCGTGAAACCATAAATCCTAACCCCAAACCCTAAACCCTAAACCCTAAACCCTAAACCCTAAACCCTAAACCCTAAACCCTATAAACCCTAAACACCCAGATATTGGCCTCCTGAGGTCCTCCAGCCCTGAGCCCGCGATAGCTTCGTCATGGCTCAAGGAGGCGGCGCAGACGAGTTTAGGGTTTAGGGTTTAGGGTTTAGGGTTTAGGGTTTAGGGTTTAGGGTTTAGGGTTTAGGGTTTAGGGTTTAGGGTTTAGGGTTTAGGGTTTAGGGCATATAAACCCTGAGCCCTAAAGCCTCAAAAAGAACTCAATGCCTACAGCCTAACCCCCCCCCCCCCCCCAAATCCCTAAACCCTAAACCCCCAAACTCCTAGATGCCAAGCCCTAAACCCTAAACCCTAAACCCCAAACCCCAAACCCCAAACCCTAAACCCTCAACCCTAAACCCTAAACCCTAAACCCTAAACCCTAAGCCTTGGGGGCCTCCTAGGCCGCTCTGGGTTCCTCCCCTGACAGATTGGGCTCTTCAGCGGGTACTTCTTTCTTCAGCTCTGGCCCCAGAAGCCGGAAGTTGGTTGGGGTTACGGGTTACGGGTTGCGGGTTTAGGTTTAGGGTTTGGGGTTTAGGGTTGAGGGTTGAGGGTTTAGGGTTTTGGGCTTGGCATCTAGGAGTTTGGGGTTCAGGGTTTATTATAGGATTTAGGCTTAGCGTTAGGGGTTTCGATTGCTTTGAGTGCTTAGGATGCTTGGGGTGTTTAGGTTTTGCGTTTAGGGGTTAGGGTTGTCTGGTGGGCGGGGGGGAGCCTTGGTTCCATTCCGCATCATTTGCGTGGAAGCTTGGGGTTCGGGTTTTTGGGGGTTGGGGGTCGCAAAGGGGGCCTTATTGTTTTCCGGGTTTAGGGAGTCCTTCCTTGGGAGTTTCGACTGTTGTTTTTTGCGGTGTTTGTTGGCAGTGGGTGTTAGGTTTGGGGTTTAGGGTTTAGGGTTTAGGGTTTAGGGTTTAGGGTTTAGGGTTTAGGGTTTAGGGTTTAGGGTTTAGGGTTTAGGGTTTAGGGTTTTAGGTTCAGGGTTTAGGGTTTCGGTGCGACGGTTAAATAGGAAAGGAACCGCCAAAGCCGAGTTTTCCTGGATTTTGCCCTAGGGTTTCCTTTCTATTCCTATTCTGCTGGGAGAACCAAACCCCAAACCCCAAACCCTAAACCCCAAACCCCAAAACCCTAAACCCTAAACCCTAAACCCTAAGCCCTAAGCCCTAGACCCTAGACCCTAGACCCTAAACCCTAAACCCTAAACCCTAAACCCTAAACCCTAAACCCTACACCCTGCAGCCTCACCTTGAAGCTCCCCCCGCACAAAGGACTGGCATGGGCTTCATGATGAAGTTTGTGCTGTCGAAGGCACGAAGCCCTAGCTGTTGACCCCACCTTGCCCTCAGTCCCTGAACCCTGAACCCTAAACCCTAAACCCTAAACCCTAAATCCTAAACCCTAAACCCTAAGCCGTAAACTTTACACCCTGAACCCTGAGCCCTGAACCCTGAACCCTAAACTCTACGCCCTGAACCCTAAACCCTAACCCCAAACCCTAAACCCTAAACCCTAAATCCGAAACCCTAAACCCTAAACTACATGCTCTCAAGGCTTAAGGCTTAGGATCCTGGCATCATTGAGTTGAAGCGGGTATTGGACATGCGGTGCAGGGTTTAGGGTTTAGGGTTTAGGGTTTAGGGTTTAGGGTTTAGGGTTTAGGGTTTAGGGTTTAGGGTTTAGGGTTTAGGGTTTAGGGTTTAGGGTTTAGGGTCTAGGGTCTAGGGTTTAGGGTTTAGGGTTTAGGGTTTAGGGTTTAGGGTTTAGGGTTTAGGGTTCAGGGTTCAGGGTTCAGGGTTCAGGGTTCAGGGTTTAGGGTTTAGGTATCTTTCGGTATCTTTGGTTCAGGTTTTAGGGCTTGGGGGCCACGTGGCTGAACTCATCAGCAATGGTCTGTCTTCCGGCCTTAGGGTACACGAGCGTCCGTTTTTCATGTCGGATTCCGGCGGTTGTGATAGTACAACTTTCAATTCGTTTGTGGTCGGGTCGCTTTCTGCTTTGGCTTCTGAACCATACTCCAGAGTAGGGTTTCGGGTTAGGGCTTTAGGCTTTGGGGCTACCTTCCACCCTAGACCCCACCAATCTAATTCTCTCAAGGGTTCATTCAGGTCGATAGGATGTTCCCCCTTATAGAAACTTCCTTTTACAGGGATTCTGTTTTTTTGTTTTTTTTGTGGGGGGGGGGGGGTTCTGGTGGGCGGGGTGGGGGGTGGGGGGACGTTTGCCCAATTGTCGTGACATTTGCTGTAACGTTAAATCTCGAAGCCCAAGCCCCAATCCCCACACTCGTGCCTATGATGCCTATGAGCCCCTTCTCGCAGTTGCGGGTTTAGGGTTAAGGCTCGGTTAGGGAGGTCAGGGTGAGAAGAGTTGGAACACCTCCCCCCTCTCAGTTTTGCATCAGGCTGATAGTGATATGCCACCTGATCAGGTGAGCGTCGCCTCTGATCTGAAGGGGGCGTGGCCGGCATGTGCTGGGGCTTAGGGCATGTGGCGCAAAGGGTTCAAGGTTTTCAAACCCTAAACCCTAAACCCTAAACCCTAAACCCTGAACCCTAAACCCTAAACCCTAAACCCTAAACCCCAAACCCCAAACCCCAAACCCTAAACCCTAACCCACCCTTAGCCCTTGCAGGCTTCGAGGGCTGAAAGATCTCCCGGAGAATGCCCACACCAGACCTCGCAGTCTGGATGCACCGTACAAAGTACACCCGATTCCTTCTTGAAAGGAACCCTAAACCCTAGACCCTCAACCCCAAACCCTAAACCCTAAACCAAAAACCCTTAACCCTTAACCCTTAACCCTAAACCCTAAACCCTAAACCCTAAACCCAAAGGGAGCTACCGGACCCCCCCCCCACCCCCCAAACCATCAATGTGAGCCACACTGTACCCTTCTTGGTTTATAATGGAGCCCCTCCCACTCTTTTGGCCCCTGCCGCAAAACCTGGACTTTGCGCCAGATCCCTGCCCCCTTTTTCGTCACCTGCTCGCAGCAACTGGTGGCTCGGCGTGGCCAGTTTAGAGTTTAGAGAGTTCAGGGTTAGAAAGGTACATGGGTTTAGGGCTAAATTTGCCCTGAACCCTAAACCCTAATTAAACGTTTTGGGGTTTTGCGGTCGAGTATCGTCAATGCGTTCCTCAGCAATTAACCTACTGTGTTGTTGGAGGTTGCTTTTCTGCGCCCGTTGTACATTCCCAGGTGACGTGCTCACAAATTGGTTTTGCGTGCCAGAGGGTAGAGTTGATAGGGGAAATCAGGGAGAGAAACCCTCCCTGAAACCCTAAACCCTAAGCCCTAAGCCCCAAGCCCTAAGCCCTAAGCCCTATAACCTATAAGCCCTAAGCCCTAAACCCAAACCCTTCCAGGGAGGTGGGATGTCCTTGGCAGAGCCATCTAATCCCTAAACCCTAAACCCCAAACCCTAAACCCTAAACCCTAAACCCTAAACCCTAAACCCTAAACCCTAGACCCTTCCGTGCTGCCCCACTTATGGATGGCCATCTTGAGGTTCAGGGCTGAGGGTGGGGGATTGGCATGCTGCCCATTGGAATTCGGGGGGTTTAGGTTAGGGTTTAGGGTTTAGGGTTTAGGGTTTAGGGTTTAGGGTTTAGGGTTTGGGGTTTAGGGTTTAGGGTTTAGGGTTTAGGGTTCATTGTTTGGGGTTTGGGGTTTGGGGTTTAGGGTTTAGGGTTTAGGGTTTATCGAGTTTGTGGGGTGTATAGGCTTTGTCGGGTTTATAGGGTTTACGGGGTTTCTAGGGGTTTGTAGAGTCTACAGGGTTTAGTGTTTTGGGATAGCTTGCCCCTTGTGTTGGGCGGAATATCCCCCGATGTAGGACGGATGTGCTGTTTCTAGGCGCCGTAGTGGAGTCCCCTGAACAGC
This sequence comes from Symbiodinium natans, assembly GCA_905221605.1. Lineage (NCBI taxonomy): Eukaryota > Dinophyceae > Suessiales > Symbiodiniaceae > Symbiodinium > Symbiodinium natans. The sequence continues at coordinate 253,919 of CAJNDS010002267.1, read as the reverse complement.
TATCCAGCAGATGTGATTGAACCTGGTTCCCTCCTTCCCTTGAAACTATTTTGCGTCTCTTTTGACGTCCTGAAAATCCGAACAGCCACCTTATGTCTGGAATGCCCAAAGCCCTGGCCCTAAACCCTAGCCCTAACCCTAAACGCCCTAAACCCTAAACACCCCAAACCCTAAACTGATCCCCAGAAGCCATGGGCTTCCAGCCACAAAGCCAAAAGCTTCACGCAAGACCGGTGCGCGAGCTCAAAGCCCAGAAGCCGAGAGCTCTCAGAGCACGAGAAGCCTAAAAGGGGTTAGCGTTTAAAGTCTTAAATTGGGTTTAGAATTTCAAATAGGGTTTTAGGATTTCAAATAGGGTTTAGAACTTTAGGGATTTAGGGTTTCGGGTTTCGGGATTCCAGTTCAGGGTTTCTGGCAGGTGGTCCCAACTTTAGGGTGCAGAGGGTCCTTTAAACCCTCAACACTAAACCCCAAACCCTAAACCCCAAACCCTAAACCCTAAACCCTAAACCCTAAACCCCAAACCCCAAGCTCGAACAAGGTCAGCTTCAGCATCATGTGCCTGGTGCTGCTGGGCTCCAGGGCGATCAGGCGGCCATACACGCCTCAGAAGATTTCGCAAGGGGCCCAGGATGAGAGGGAAGGGGTTAGGGTTTAGGGTTTAGGGTTTAGGGTTTAGGGTAAGTAAACCCTAAACACTAAAACCCTAGACCCTAAACCCTGAACCTTCAACCCTGCACCCTGAACCCTGAACCCGGAACCCTGAACCCTGAACCCTGAGCCCTGAACTCTAAGCCCTAAACCCTAAACCCTGAACCCTGAACCCGGAAAATAGGGCCGTTTCGAGTTTCGGGCTTGGGGGCTTGCCCAAAGCCCTGTGGCCCTATGCCCTAAACTGATCCCAAGATCGGGGGCTACTGAAACCCTAAACCCTAAACCCTTGACTACTATTCGCTTTAGAGCCCCCAAAAAACCAAGATACGAATCCCTCTGTGAGTGCCCACCAGCCTGGAGAGCTTTGACACACCCGATGTGAGTTTAGGGCCACTTACAATAAGGGTTTAGGGTTTAGGGTTTAGGGTTTAGGGTTTAGGGTTTAGGGTTTAGGGTTTAGGGTTTAGGGTGAGGGATCTGGGGAGCTGCAGATGGCAGAGGCTGCTCAAGAATTCCCTATGTTGCCCTCATGAGGAAGAATATACAGCTCACTTCCGACGCGGCGGCAGTGATGCAAGGTGGAGGGCCTCCACTGTAAGACCCTAAACCCTAAACCCTAAACCCTAAACCCTAAACCCTAATCCCTAAACCCTCAACCCTAAACCCTAAACCCTAAACCCTCAACCCTAAACCCTAAACCCTAAACTCTCAACCCTAAACCCTAAACCCTCAACCCTAAACCCTAAACCCGAAAATGGTTCCATCTCGAGGCAAGGCCAACCAGTCATTACCCCCATGGGTTCCCCTACTACCCCCCCACTCTATACTACCTTTTCTAGGTTCCCCCCCCCCCTCCCCATAATTAAGGCGACTAGGGATAATGAAGCCGAATTGATAATAAAGGGTTATTCATTTACTACTTGGGGGTATTTCGCTGGTCCCCTATTGTCGCCAACCTCCATGTAGTCTTGAATAGAGCAGATCAAAACACTCCGAAACGGTGTCGATGGCATGAAGCCCAAAAAAGGAGAAGCACAGGCTCGTCTACCAAACTCTCAACCCGAAATCCTGAACCCTGAGCCCTGAGCCCTTTCTTCATCTACCCGTCGTGCGTCCGCAAAAAAGCTGTGGGTTAAGCGCGCTGTTTCCCGATAGACTAAGCCCCATATAGTCCCCATATGGTGGTTTCCGAAATCAGGGGTCCCTTATTGGGGTGAGTGTATTGTGGGTCCTTATGGTTCTTGGCGAGTGTATATAAGTTTGGGGATACCAGTACTCAGAACGGTACCTCATATACTCATATACTAGAAGCCCAAAGTTCCCAACAGCCAAAGACCCTACAGAACCTCAGACCCCAGACTAGATTCCAAGACCCTTCGCACTCCCAACACGTAGACCCAAAGCCCTGTGAAACCTCAAGGATCAACCCTAAACCCCTAAACCTTAAACCCTAAGCCCTAAACCCTAAACCCTAAACCCTAAACCCTAAACCCTAAACCCTAAACCCTAAACCCTAAACCCTAAACCCTAAACCCTAAACCCTAAACCCTAAACCCTAAACCCCAAGACGAGGAAGCAAGAGATGCTCACGATTCTCTGCCTCGCGGCCGCCTTCTCGCTCAACATCGGCTCGAACCTTCTCTCCATGCCTGGGAGCTCGAAGGGTTTAGGGTTTGGGGTTTAGGGTTTAGGGTTTAGGGTTTAGGGTTTAGGGTTTAGGGTTTAGGGTTTAGGGGTTGAGGTTTTAGGGTTTAGGGCTTAGGGTTTAGGGTTTTAGTGTTTGGAGTTTAGGGCTTGGGGCTTTCAGGGTTTTCAGGGTTTGGAGTTTTGGGTTTAGGGCTTGGGTTTTAGGGTTTGGGATTTAGGTCAGGGCTTAGGGTTTTTAGGGTTTGGAGTTTAGGGTTTAGGGTTTCGGGCATAGGCTTTAGGGTTTAGGGTTTTAGGGGTAAGGGGTTTAGGCTTTAGGGTTTTAGGGCTCAGGGGTTTAGGATTTAGGGCTTAGTACTTCAGATGATGAAGTGAGACGATGGGTTTTGAGAGGGGGAAAAGATGGAAGGTTGTTTACGCCCCTTGAATCTTCAAAAAAGTAGCATAGTACAGGGTTTCGGGTTGAGCGTTTAGGGCTTAGGGCTTGGTATAGCAGTTGTAGTACAGGGGGGGGGGGGGGGCACTCCCTGTAAACGATTTGTGAGGTACGTTCTTCAAGGGCTTGGGATCAAAGAGTCTTAAGGCGGTGGGAGGTAGAACTTCGACCTATTCCTCTTGACCTCGCATCCTTAATCCCTATAAAACCCTAGAACCTAGACCCTAGACCCTAGACCCTAAACCCTAAACCCTAAACCCTAAACCCTAAACCCTAAACCCTAAACCCACAAACGTCACACCCTAATCACACTCTAGAGTCTCTGCCCTTAAACCCTAAACCCATCGAGCCGCTCCTACTCTTTCCAGCACCTTCAACTTCAAGCGGGTTTAGGGTCTAGGGTTTAGGGTTTAGGGTTTAGAGTAAAATCCTAAACCCTACAACTACAACCCTAAAACCCCAACACCCTAAAACCCTAAGCCCTAAACCCTAAAACCCTAAAACCCTAACCAAGCCTTCAACTCTCACAGACCCAGGTCCTTGATCCCACTTTCACTGAGCATGATTATCCGCGCGTGCTCCCCCATTACGACCGCGGCCCTGTCGGGAGTCCCAAAGAAAGGTTTAGGGTTTCGGGTTTCGGGTTTCGGGTTTAGGGTTAGTGTTTAGGGTTTGGGGTTGGGGTTTGGGGTTTGGGGTTTAGGGTCAGGGAACGTGAGGCTGAGTTGAGGGTTCCGGGATATGGGAGTTTAGGGAGTTTAGGACTTAGGGTTTAGGCAGTTCAGGCAGTTTAGGGCTCAGGGAGTTCAGGAGTTGGGGTATAGGGGAGTTTGGGGTTTGGAGCGCACGGCTCCCGGGCCAGAGAGGGTGTCAAGTTTGGGCCAATTCATTCGATCAAGGGATTCAGACTCGTACCCCTAAGGTTGTACCCTTAAAGGTTCCCCTTAATGTATTCCTAATATGGCCCGTATATTCCCTTAGGGATCCTCAAAAAAAAGGACCCCAAAACCCAAGGGTACAACCTTAAGGGTCCAAGGTAGAACCCCTAGATTCGTGATTTTGGGAGGCTGAAAGAACTGCGGGTCTCCAGCGTTGACGGTGGCTGTTGTGGTTTGTTATTTTGGAGGATGCCAATGTAGGGGTACTTCGTTTTTTTGTGCTGGCGGGGGGGCGGGGGGGGGTCGGGAGGGTGGGGGGGGGGGGGGCGGGGGGGGGGGTGGGGGCGGGGGGGGGGGGGGGGGGCCCCCTATACTATACCGGGCAAGTGCTCAGTGCTGTTTTCTCCTTTCTTATTGTTTCCAACTATCGTCTCAAGGGTAGCTAGAGCTTGTGTTTTGGGATGTTCCCCCTTATACTAACAGTCCTGAATATGGATTATACTAGGGGGTACTATAATCCCTATCAAGGACTCTTAGTAAAAGGGGGAACATCCTTGTGCCTTTTTTCCTTAAGCGGCCCCTACATCCCAAACCCTACAGTCGCTATAGGCTTAAGGAAAGTTCCCGCCTGTTACGAAGAGTCCTTTCTGGGGATTCTGATAGGGGGTTCTATAGAATCCCTATCACTTGATGGTGTGTACTAAGGGGGCACATCCCAAGTTCTACACCGCCAGACGTAAGCTTGTCGTACGCTAGGCTCTCTTGGGGCGTTCGTTCCCCCCCCCTAAACCCTAAACCCTAAACCCTAAACCCTAAACCCTAAATCCTAAACCCTAAACCCTAAACCCTAAACCCTAAACCCTAAACCCTAAACCCTAAACACTAAACCCTAAACCCTAAACCCTAACCCCTAAACCCTAAACCCTAAACCCTAAACCCTAAACCCCGGCTCCGAGGCAGTCGATGGACGCCAAGCAGAGGCTGCCAGACAGAAGCTTCGGAAGCCTTCCTAAGACCTAGCCCTAAACCCTAAACCCTAAGCCCTAAACCCTAAACCCTAAGCCCTAAGCCCTAAACCCTAAACCCTAAACCCCAAACCCTAAACCCTAGCCCTGAACCCTAAGCCGTAATCCCCTAACGCTTAGGTGGTTTCTAGACTGGAAGGGTTTATTCACCCATCCGAGCCAAGCTCTTGCGGGGGTTTTAGGGTCTTGGGAGGGGCCGAAACGGTTCATTCGGCCCGAATTTTATCCCTTCTCCACCTTGGGCTTCTTGAACCCTAAACCGAAAGTTGTAGTAGTAGAAGAAGACCCTGGGGTTTAGGGTTTAGGGCTTAGGAGGTCTGGAGTCCTCTTACGCATATTATGGCACGTTTTGGAGCCTGGATGAGAGGAAGGGTGAGCTGGAACGCTCTTTTGGACAGTGTTGGAAGTATGTGTAACGGGCGAGTGCCATTTTGGCTCAAGATTTGAGGCTCGAGGTGGCGATGCTCAGGTGAATGTAGGCCGCTTTGCCCTATGTCAAGGAGGCGGAGGGATGAGGGTGACGTCCCTCGTAATATCCCTTTGCCGGTCATGATTGACGGAGCAGCTAGCAGCGAGCTGAATTTCACCGCTTCCTTCGAGAACCTAGATGCTTACATATTTTTCATGGTCTACGGCGACCGAGGACAGGAGCTGGGACACGCTGTGGGAAAGATTCTGCAAAGGTTTGAAAAGGATTCCGAGGGATGCTCCGTGCAGTTGCAGTACTTGGGTTGCAGCGACCCTTACTATCGATGGTACATTGAGCATGAGGGTGAGAGAGGAGGACTTCCCCGCAATGCTTACCACCATCTTTGCAGAAGGCACCACATGAGGTGTGCCCGTGCCCTCGGCGGACAGGACACCATCCATATCCAGAGGTGGACTCCTGTGTCTAGGCAGGAGGCCAATGATTTGCTCAAGAGTTGGGGGGGTCGAGGCTTGCCAGCTGAGCCAAGGCCTCCCGCGCGTGACAGGAAGCCGGCCGGCGACCTCAACCCAGCCCCGAAGTCAAAAGCCCGGCAAAGCCAAGGCTTGGCAAGTCTTCCTGCGCCAAAGGTTGACGAACCGCAGAATGTGGACGATGACGAAGATGAGGATGAACCAGAGGCTCGGCCACCATTGAGGCGCAGCAAAAAGAGGGGTCCGAAGCAACGTGATGTCGGTCACGCTGCTGCCCTTGATGTTATGCTAGACGAAGGCGATGTCAACCTGGAGTCCCCTTTGAGCAGCAAGAAGGTGGACGACAGGTTGGCTCATTTGAGGGCCAAACTGCGCGGCAAGCAGGCCGAGGCGCGAGTTGGACGAAGCACAGGCTCGGTGTTGGCTGCACGTGCTACAGAAGTCAGTCAGAAGCCGAAGAAAAAGAAGAAGAAGAAAGGGATTCTGGATGAGCTCAAGAAGGCACTCTCCCCCGGTGGCGGCCGGACAGAGAAAGATGACAGCGAAGAGGACTCAGATGATCAGGAGGACGACCTCGTGATTGACGAGCCAGCCTCCTCGTCTTGGCAAAACAAACGCCGGAGGCTTCGCAAGATCGCAGATGACAAGCCGGGCAAGCTGCTGATGGATTCACTACAAGGCCTGCATGAACAGCTGGGGTCTGTAACCGGAGAGGAAGCCAGTGACAGCTTGTCGCCGGTGCTGGTTCGCTACTTGCTCACCATGGTGGTCCCGAGCTTCCCAGGAAAGCTGCATGGCACCGAGAAGTACCGGGAGCTGCGCACGCTGGCTCAGGCAGTGGACCTCCTGCTCAAGGGCAAGGTCGATGCGGTCGGTGACCTTTTGGTTCAGCGCTTCAAGAGCCTCGTTATGGGACTACGTGATGGAACTGAAAAGTTCGGTCATGTCTTGGAGCTCATCCCAGAAGAAAGTCTGGGGGTGACCAGTGATGAGGTCTTCTTTGCCCGGGAGCTGGCGGTCAAGGCGGCGAAGTCCGAGGCTCTGCTCAAGGGCTAGGGACTCCGCGGGGAGCTGGGTCGGGCTACCCCAGCTCCTCAACGCGACCCCTTGCACCCGAAGCCTGCGCAGGAGTTGACGAGATCCATGTCGCCTCCGGCACCGAAGGACACACCCAGTCGACCACCCTTGCAGAGAAAAAGAGATCCTTCGGCGGAGAGCGAAAAGGGAAAGCGCACGGACCGCAAAGTGTCATTCTCGGACGAGCCTGCCAAGGTGAAGACCATGGGCCTCCGAGATGCGAGAGAGAGCACTCCACGCAAGCAGGGAGAAACCCGCAAGGCGTGGAAGGACAGAGTCTTCAAGACAGCCAAAGGCGAGAGGTGAGCGACGGCTCACCGGCTCCCCCTGATGTCGGTCAGGGTTTTCTTCCGGGGAGCGCCCCGTGCATTTTTAATCCGCCGGCCGGTTTGAGTGAGCCAAGTACAGCCTCAGGTGCCGGCCTGGGGGGTATCACTAGCCACAGTGCCGAAGCGAGGTTGCTGCAGTTGTTGGACGTTGTTCGTTTTGAGGGCCATGCTTCGATTCACTCTTACTTCTTAGCAGGTTTGCCTGAACAGCAGCACATTTTGCAATTAGGGGTGACAGCGCTGCAGCTCCTGTTTCTAAGCCCGCTGGATGGGCAACTGGTCAAGGCGTCACTGCTTTCCAGGATTCGAGAAACAGCCGCGCCTACTTCGCGTCAGAGGGATTTGTTACCTTTGCCTCTGCCGCCCATAGGAGCTGCTTTGCAATTACTTGAACAGTGCGTAAGGTCACCCTCGGGTCTTCTGACTTGGTCCCCAGGCCCAAACCACAAGAAGAGAAAGCAGAAGCAACAAAAGCTGATCATGGCTGGCACTGCTCAACTTTGGAGGTTTCTGGTTGTCGCTACTCTCAATGGGGAGTATATAGGCTGGAATGGCGTACTCTTCCCTCTTGGAGACAGTGCCCCAAGCTCCTCACAACAGGCGGCCCTTAGGAACATTTCCTGCTTGGTCGAGTACTTTGTTAGATCCCCGCTGGACTTGAGGGTAGGCCGTTGTTTCGAGGAGTTGGTCCGAAGTAAGGGTGTTGACTATGCGGGTGAGGAGGTGTTGCACGCTTTGCCCGTGAGGCTGGGAGAGATATTGCCTGGTCTTCCGGCGGACAACGTGGCGGGGACCTTGAAGGCAGCGTCGGTTGCCTCAGGGGATGTCCTGAAATGGTTACAGAATCCCATGGAGTGCATCCTGCCCGAAGACCAATGGCCTGATCCTTTGCCCTCCGCATCCATGAACTGTGAAAAGAGCGAGTGGCCGATGATTGCTAGAGTTCTGGTTGAAAAGCGAATTCTGACTCCTATCGACAGCCAGGACATTTTTAAAGTTCGCGGAAAACCGCTGTTAAATGGGATCTTCTCAGTGGAGAAAAAGGGAGCGCCGGCTCCTGGACAATGCCGCATTACCCGGCTTATAATGAACTGTGTCCCTTCCAATTCCATTCAACGGTTAATGACAGGGGACCTGCCTACCCTGAGCTCATCTTCTCAATGGACTGCTGCCTACCTCAGACCCACGCAGGTCCTGCTCTGGTCGGGCGACGATCAGCGGGGGGCCTTCTACGCATGGGCTCTACCCGAGGCTTGGCGACCCTTCCTTGCTTTTCGTTGGCCTGTACAAGGCAAAGATATTGGGTTGCCAAGTAAAGGGCTTGTGTATTTGGCGTCTGCTGTAATTCCTATGGGATGGGTGAATGCTGTGAGTTTGTTCCAACACCTTCATAGACAACTGGGAATTTCGCCGGTGCCTGCCGGTGCCGGCCTCCCACAGGAAATGGAGTGGCGCAGGGATTGTCCCGTGCCTCTAACAGCAACAGAGATCAATGGAGGTTGGATCCAGTATTACCTAGATGACTTTGACTGCCCTGAATTTGTCGCGCGCAAAGATTGGAAAGCCTTGCAAGGTACTTTGTCGGCAACTCATCGCCGTCAGCGAGCCGCTTACGAGCGACAAGGCGTGGGCATCTCCGAGGACAAGGCCCATCAACGAGAGTTGAGTGTTAACCGTATGGGAGCTCACATAGATGGGGATCGCGGTTTTATCTCTGTACCTCCAGAAAAGCTGTTAGAAGTCGGGTGGATGTGCGCCTGGATGTGCGGCCAAAGTTGTGCTAGCCAGAAAGCGCTTCTTATGACGCTGGGGCGTTTAGTGCGCTGCTTCGAGTTCAGAAGGCCATTGATGGGTTTGCTCAACGAAGTGTGGCCTCGTGGAAACTGGTTTTTCAAGCGAAGTTTAAGAGCCTCCGCTACGCGCGAACTGATCCGTGCTCTGTGTTGTCTGCCTTTAGCAGTTAGCTCTATCAGGACGCCTCCTAACGGCATGATCACTTGTTCCGATGCCTCTCTGTTGGGGGCTGGTCTGTGCGCCAGTGCCGGGCTTACAGAGGAAGGCAATGCAGTTTTAGGCAATCTTCGTGCCGGTGACGTGCCGGCCTTTCGCCCTGCAGGCGCTGCAACCTACAACAAGGGAACAGGGGTCCGAGTGTTGGCCATGTCACTGTTCGATGGTTTGGGTGCCCTCGTGTGTGCCTTAGCAAGGTTGCCGTGTCAAGTTGTCGGGTACGCCAGCGCTGAAATCGACAAGGACTGTAAAAAGGTAACCCGGCGTAGGTGGCCCGGTATTCTTGAACTGGGAAGTGTCCTAGACGTCGATCGCGCAGTCGTGGAAAAGCTACACCGCAGCCTACAAGGAAAGGTTGATTTGGTTGTAGTTGGAGCTGGGAGTCCTTGCCAAGATCTAAAGGCACCGCCGAATAAAGGGCTGGGTCTGCAAGGGGAGCGCTCCAAACTTTTTCTTGCGATACCGCGAATTATCTGTTTATTGAAGGAGGTCTTCAGTGTGCCTGTTCATTTCTTCGTGGAAAAACATTTTCAACATGACGGAAGAGAATCGCAAAGCATTTAGCTCAGTGCTCCGCACCAAACCTGTACTACTTGACGCGAAGTGGTTGTCTTGGTGCCATCGCCCCCGTCTTTTCTGGTGTTCATGGGAAGTCCAAGCTCTGGGCGAAGAAGAGCTCTTTGACCAGGGGGACTATCTTGAACTTCGTCTTCCACTAACTAGAGGTTGTGACACTGAGTGGCTGGATGCGGGGTGTCACTGGAACAGAGACAAACAAAGTTGGCTCCCAACGCTGACGCGCCCGCGAAAAAGGGCTCGTCCACCGAAAGACCCTACAGGACTTGCTGCTGCGAGTGAGTCAGCAAAAGAACGTTGGGCTAAAGACCGCTACCGCCTGCCGGTGTGCGATTACGAGCAAGATGCGATGGTCACGACTTCAGAAGGTTCGCTACGCCTCCCCTCTCCCACTGAGCGCGAAATGCTCATGGGATTTGACCGAGGTTACGTGACACGTGCAATCACCCCTAAGCTCACAGATGAGGAGCGTTTTGATTTAGTTGGGAGCATGCTTGGAGGTTCTTTGCACGTGAATGTGATTGCCGTGCTCATGCACAGCTTGCTTGTCAACTATGGGATTCCAGAATCCAGGGACTTGCGTGCTTTGGTTCAGGGTCAAGGGGAAGCCAGTGCCGGCTGGCTGCTGTACCCACGATTTGTCCCTAGATGCCTGGAAACCAAAGACACGGCAGAGTTAGTGCTGCACTTCATCCGCCAGGCTGAGCGAGGAGGGACGGACATCCGCCTTGATGTTGGCGTGCCTTTTCGCATGCAGGCTTGGCCTCGTTCAGGGTTGAACTCCTCTCTATTCCACTGGAGTGTGATTCACGGTTACCCTTGGAAAACTTGTGCCCACATAAATGTCCTTGAGCTGCAGGCTGTTACAAACGCAGTAAAGTGGAGACTTCGTAAACTCCATTCTGAACCATACCGCGCACTACATTTGATTGACAGTCAGGTTGTGTGTGCTATTGTGGCAAAGGGGCGGACAAGCAGCTTCAGGCTCAGGAAAGGGCTGTCGAAGTTGAACTGCCTGCTTCTAGCTTCAGGTCTCATTCTGATTGTGGGCTATGTGAGTACAGACTCCAATCCTTCCGATATTCCCTCGCGATGGGCCGAACAAAGATTGGGCCAACGGAAAAGCAGCGCCGGAAGCAGCAGCGGACGGGCACGACTTTGAAAGACCAAATGGTCACAGCTGGGATGAGGCATCGCTACCAAAAAGCAGCATTGGTGGTGTTGAGTTTCTTGGTGAACTCAAGCATCCAAGTGCCGGCCTGGAGTGATTTGGATACGGCTGTTAGCGCTTGGGTTGAGTACGCTTACTCCGAGGGTGAGCACAAATCCCTCGTAAGTGATGCTCTGGCCGGGGTCCAGTTTTTCATCCCGTAAGCTGTGGGGAAGCTCAAGCACTCATGGAAACTTGCAAAAGTCTGGCAACGACTGGAACCACCACTTAGAGTGCTACCGATCAGCCCTTTATTGGTGCTGGGCTTTGCAGGCGCTGCTGTCGCGATGGGCTTTTCGGAGGAAGCTGCTGGACTGCTTGTAGCGTTCGATGCAATGCTCCGGTCAGGCGAGCTGTATAACCTTCGAATAGCTGACGTACAATTCCTTCGACGTGGAGCCGTACTTAATCTTGGGCAAAGCAAGGCAGGCAAACGCACCGGGCACTCTGAGATGGTGGTGCTCGAGTCCAGCATCGCTTGCAAGTGGCTTAAGAAGGCATGTTTCTCGAGACCCAAACACGCCTTGCTGCTTGAAAGGGGTCAGACCTTCTTTCGCAAGCTATTTCATGCGTTAGTCGCGTTCTTTGAAGTGGAAGGTTTGATGAATGTTTACTCTTTGCGCCGAGGGGGTGCCACATGGGACTTTCTTCGCCACTCTAGTATGGAGCGCACGCTTCTGCGTGGACGTTGGGCCAGCACCAGCACGGCCAGGATCTACCTCCAGGATGCAGCAGCAGCTGTTAGCCACCTGTCTCTGACACCAGAGCAACGCCACCTAGCGCGCATGATGCATGCTAGGTTGAAATCTTGACGGCCCTTGGCCAGTTTGGAAAAGTGAAGGATGCCATCTTTCAGCCATGACTCAATCCTCGCCTTTTTGATCTGTTTGTGCAGGCTGTTGGTACAGTAAAAGCCTAAAGAAAAGCCCTGGTGACTGCTAGGAGCTTGCAGGCTACAGTGCTGTGCACAGCTCGGCTGATGGCATTTCCTTCGCCCCACTTGGCCTTAGGCCAGCGTGGGGCCAACAGTGGTGGTCACCACCACAAAACGACTCTGGCGTGGCTGGAAAAGCTGCGTTTGCATTCAACATGGAAGTATGTGTAACGGGCGAGTGTAGCAGCAAGCATGTTGTAAGCACTGCCAGCTTGAAGCAAGGCCGTTGTATGTTAGATTTGAGGCTCCCACCCTACCCAACCCGGTGGATTCAGTTCCGGGCCGGGGCGGAAGAAGGAAAGGATGCCATCTTTCAGCCATGACTCAATCCTCGCCTTTTTGATCTGTTTGTGCAGGCTGTTGGTACAGTAAAAGCCTAAAGAAAAGCCCTGGTGACTGCTAGGAGCTTGCAGGCTACAGTGCTGTGCACAGCTCGGCTGATGGCATTTCCTTCGCCCCACTTGGCCTTAGGCCAGCGTGGGGCCAACAGTGGTGGTCACCACCACAAAACGACTCTGGCGTGGCTGGAAAAGCTGCGTTTGCATTCAACATGTTCAAGTTTTAGCGAATTTTTGGGTTTAGGGTTTAGGGTTTAGGGTGGGTCCATGTGGGTCCACGAAGGCTAAAGTTGAGAGATTGAGGCTTTCAGCTATGACCGAAGCTCTATAAAACCCAAAACCCAAACCCTAAACCCTAGCCCTAAACCCTAGCCCTAAACCCCAAACCCCAAACCTTAAAGCCCCACAAGCTCCTTGCGTCTGGGAGACATACAGTTCAAGGCTTAGAGGTTTGGCGCCAGATGACTTGTGGTTTAGGGTTTAGGGTTTAGTTTAGGGTTTGGGGTTTGGAGTTTAGGGTTTAGGGTTTAGGGTTTAGGGTTTAGGGTTTAGGCTTTAGGGTTTAAGGTTTAGGGTTTAGGGTTTAGGGTTTAGGGCTTAGGGCTTAGGGCTTAGGGCTTAGGGCTTAGGGCTTACGGTTTTTGAGGTGAGGCGGCTCTTCAGTGTTTGGAGTAGATATCTTTTCCTGAAGCTTTGAACTTTGGAACCCCAACCCTAAGCCTTAAGCCTTAAGCCTTAAGCCTTAAGCCCTAAGCCCTAAGCTCTAAGCCCTAAGCCCTAAACCCTAAACCCTAAACCCTAAACCCTAAACCCTAAACCCTAAGCCGTAAACGCCGCTGAGCAGGACGCCGTCCGCGCCCGAGTGGCTATGCCTTCTCATCGGCGTGTTCTGTGTGCCTGTTCTGCACCCTCGGCCCTAAATCCTTCAACCCTAAACCCTAAACCCTAAACCCTAAGCCCTAAGCCCTAAGCCCTAAACCCTAAACCCTAAACCCTAAACCCTAGACCCTAAACCCTAAACCCTAAACCCTAAACCCTAAACCCTAAACCCTAAACCCTAAACCCTAAACCCTAAACCCTAAACCCTAAACCCTAAACCCCACACCACATGGAACCCCAGCCTTTCTGAACATGTGTTTCTTCTGAGGCTTGTCCGAGATTGAGTGCGTTTATCATCTTTGGCGTGTTGCAGTTTCTTCCGCCATATTGCTCCAGACCCCAAGTTCCTGGAATTTGTTGGGTAAGGGCTTCGGGTTTAGGGTTTAGGGTTTAGGGTTTAGGGTTTAGGGTTTAGGGCGTGCCAAACGGGAGCGCGCTTTGGGAGCGCGCGGTAGTCTGCAGACCTACCCACCCCACTTACAACTCTCAAGGAGTTAAGACCTTTTATTTTTTCACAAAGCATCACATGAGTCAGCACTCACGCCCTTTTTGGGGATTTCCACAAGGTGCGTGGACCAGGCGCAAAGCTGCAGCAGACGGAAACGAGGCAGGGTCCGTGAAGACAGCTTGGGTTGGCGCGAAGGGGCTAAGGGATGGGCTAGGAACAGAGAAAGGCAGCGAGGCTTGGTTGGCGTGAAGGGGCTCCAGCCAGGAAGAACACACAGTGAACAGCTTGGGTTGGGCAGAGCGCCACGGAAACAGGGCTGGTGTGGCGGATACCTTGGCTCGGCGCGAAGGTGGGGTGCCGGGCCAGGGTCAGGACCAGGCACAAAGTTACAGCAAACAAAAGCGAGGCAGGACAGATTGGGTTGGCGCGAAGGGGCTAAAGTTAGAGGGAGAGCGCCCCGAAACAGGACGCAAACTGGTGCGCGGAGCCAGGGGAGGCCCAGGGCCAGGGCCAGGGCCAAGGCAGAGGGCCAGGGCGGCGACAAACCTAAAAACCCCAACAAAACTCACCCAGCGGACGGGGGTGAGGGACCAGGGGTCTCAAGGGGCCGTCCCAGGGGACCTCCAATGCAGGACCCAACTATGTGCGTGGACAGCTTGGGGTTTAGGGTAATATAATATAGTACAGTGACAACTGCTGACTCGGCCTGTGCCTGCCTGGAGGGTAAGCCAGCCTGGAGGCCAGCTCGGTCGCCCGCCTGGGGCTCCCTCGCAGGGTCTCGCTGAGCGCTCGACCAGCGCCCGCCTACCCCCAAAAGACAAGAGAGTGGGGTGGCGGGCGGGTTAGGGTTTAGGGTTTAGGGTACGCCCTCCTCTCCCCCCCCCCCCCCCCCCCCCCTCGCGGTCCTCTTCTTCTGCCCTAGTTGAGAAGCGCAGTGTACCCGGAGCTCAAATATTTGACACAGAATCCCGCGCCCGGAACATTGAACCCCAAACCCTACCGCTACAGCAGAAGACTTACCAAAAGTACCTCATAAGCCCTGAAACCCAATTGCGGTGGGCCGTCCGGTCTGTGGGAACTTATATCTTCGGTTTTTCTAGGGATTCCCAACTGAGAAGCCAGACATTTCAATTCACTGACTAGTGAACTGAACCATCCGAATATGACAGCACCGCCCAAGATGAATGAGTCAGGGGGCCTTCGGCCAAGGAGTCTACAGACTTGAGGAACCAAGTCATGGGAGTTTAGGGCTTTAGGGTTAAGGGTTTGGGGTTATAGGGTTTAGGGTTTAGGGTGTTTAGGGTTTAGGGGGGTTGGTTTAGGGTTTGGGTTTAGGGTTTAGGGGGGTTGAGAAGATTTAAGAGTTTGCCACGCTTCCCAGACTTTGTCAACAGTGATGAACTCTGACAGCCAGCCCCAAACCCGAAACCCTAAACCCTAAACCCTTAACCCTGAACCCTGAACCCTAAACCCTGAACCTTACAAGCCGAAAACCCTGCAGACCTCGGAGCTTTCAGTCTTTGCACACTCTGCGCTCTGCACGCTTATTAGTAAGCAAGTGTGGTTTGGCCCAAACCCTAAACCGTGGACCCTAAACCCTAAACCCTAAACCCTAAACCCTAAACCCTAAACCCTAAACCCTAAACCCTAAACCCTAACCCCAAAACCCAAAACCCCAAACCCTAAACCCTAAGCCCTAAACCCTAAGCCCTAAGCCCTAAACCCGAAACCCCAAACCCTAAACCCCACTGAGCCCTGAGCCCTGAGCCCTGAGCCCTAAACCCTAAACCCTGAACCCCAAATCAAGCACAACATTCAAACCTAAGGCTGCGGCCGTGACCGTGGCAGAAAGTGGGGGCGTTTCTGGTGAGGCTCACGCGTGGGTTTGGGCTTTCTAGGGGTCTCTCAGGGGCTAGGGGCTAGGGGTTTAGGGTTTAGGGTTTAGGGTTTAGGGTTTAGGGTTTAGGGTTTAGGGTTTAGGGTTTAGGGGTTACCCTAAACCCAAAACCCTAAAGCCTAAACCCTTAAACCCCTGGTAGTTATGGGGTTTGGAGTCCTGGGTTTGGAGTTTGGTCGAAGTTCCCAGTGAAGTACCCTTCTACCCTGTGCAAGGGACATGCGCTAAACCCTAAACCCTAAACCCTAAACGCTGCCGCAGGGAACTGCAGTTAAGATAGAGGATGTCCTAAACCCTAAGCCCTGAACCCTGAGCCTGAAACCCTAAACTCTGCAGATTTTCGGTGAAATTCTGGTTCGGGGTTTAGGGTCTAGGGTTCCGGGTTCAGGTTTTAGGGGGGGTTTAGGGTTTAGGGTTTAGGGTTTAAGGTTCCGGGTTTAGGGTTAGGGTTTAGGGTTTAGGGTTTAAGGTTTAGGGTTTAGGGTTTAGGGTTCAGGGTTCAGGGTTCAGGGTTTAGGGTTTGGGGGCTCCAGGGTCTGTTAGCCCTGAGCCCGACAATCCCGAAGAAGCGCTCCGCCCTAAACCCTAAACCCTAAACCCTAAACCCTAAACCCTAAACCCTAAACCCTAAACCCTAAACCCTAAACCCTAAACCCTAAACCCTAAACCCTAAACCCTAAACCCTAAACCCTAAACCCTAAACCCTAAACCCTAAACCCTAAACCCTAAAACCCTAAACCCTAAACCCTAAACCCTAAACCCTAAACCCTAAACCCTAAACCCTAAACCCTAAACCCTAAACCCTAAACCCTAAACCGAAGGCATCCTTCCTCTTTTTCTTCGGCGCCGCGCCCTGAGGCATCGGAGGCTGCTTACTCGGAAGCCGCCGGCCGCTTTTTACCCGAGACGACTCCCAGAACCCCCAACCCTAAACCCTAAACCCTAAACCCTAAACCCTAAACCCTAAACCCTAAAACCCTGAACCCTCACAACAGGAAGCTTATCTTGGTAGCGCAGTGGTACCCTCTCCCTTTTTTGGCTCAAGGTTCCCTTATTGGGATGCTCCCCTTATACTAACAGTCTTCAATAGGGATTGTAGTCGTGGGTACCATAATCCCAATTAAGGACCATTAGCATAAGGGGGAACATCCCCATCCCCTGAAAGAAAGTAGCCAACCCCGAGAAATGGGTTTAGGGTTTAGGGTTTAGGGTTTAGGGTTTAGGGTTTAGGGTTTACGGTAAACGGTTTACGGTTTCATTATCCGGGGCTACGAAGTTATATGCTCCTGAATGCGGCTTGAGCCCAAAAGCCTGCAGAGGGCTTCGGTCCTTCCGTGCTGGCTTTGTGTTATGTTTAGGGTTTTAGGGTTTAGGGTTTAGGGTTTAGGGTTTAGGGTTTGGGGTTTAGGGTTTAGGGTTTAGGGTTTAGGGTTTAGGGTTTAGGGCTAGAGTTTTGGGCTGCAAGGGCCTCTAGTTAGGGTCTTGGCTTTCATGGGTTGTATGAGAGAATAATCCCCAAACCCTAAACCCTAAACCCTATACCCTAATGCCGCTGGCTTGGGGGAGCTTCGCATGTGTCCAAAGGCGATGATTGTGGCGATGCGGCTTATTACAAAAAAGGGGTCGAAATTTTCCTAATAGTATTTCCCTAGCATCCCTTTGTAATTCTACTGTAATTTCCCCCCAAAAAAACCTATAAGGCGCCTATATGAGGCATGTAGGGGCATGCGGGCACTTAAACGTGACAGCTTCGTCAAATGCGGCTTAGTTTAGGATTTCGGGGTGCAGGGGTAAGGAACACATGCAGCTGTGTCCTGGCTCTCAATAGCCGCATTTCATCGATACCCCAACAACATGGGGAGTTGTTGATCTTGTTTGCGGTTTAGGGTTTAGGGTTTAGGGTTTAGGGTTTAGGGTTTAGGGTTTAGGGTTTAGGGTTTAGGGTTTAGGGCTCAGGGGCCCCCCTAAAGACACTGAGCAGCCCTAAAAGCTGAACTCTGAGTTGTTCTTACAACCGTTGCAGGTTCCCAGCAAGGCAAGTTGTGACATGACCTACCCCCCATTTGTTTGGGGGGACTTCCCTATCTTGGCATCACCCTAAACCCTAAACCCTAAACCCTAAACCCTAAACCCTAAACCCTAAACCCTAAACCCTAAACCCTAAACCCTAAACCCTAAATCCTCGCCATGAGCTGCTGTAAGGAGGGCTTGGTTTTGGTTCGTGCTTCTTGCGGAACTCAGGTGGCGATCTGCGTCTTCAGCATCTGCTGTGGCGGGCTTGACTTTGTTTTGAAGGCAGGTATGGGGAGAGTAGGGTTTAGGATTTAGGGTTTAGGGTTTAGGGTTTAGGGTTCAGGGTTTAGGGTTTAGGGTTGGGGGCTTAGGGCAGAGGGTTTGTGCCTGCCGTCGCCAAACTGAAAACCACCAAAACTCATACCAGGAAGATTGAGCAATGCTAGGGCTCGATCTCTGCAGGCTAAAGGTGACTGGGAAAGCCAGATGGGTGCACCTCTACTATGCCCACAAGATTCCTAAGATATCGTTACTGTTACCATAGGAAGCTCCAGAAGGGTATCCCTGCTTTCGGAAACCCAGTTGCGCACCTCTTTTGGTCAGGTCGTTAAAGCACGGCTTTGTGGGCTTGGCGGCTTAATCGTTCAATGCGACTTTCCGCTTGACCCCTAAACCCTAAACCCTAACTTTAAACCCCAAACCCTAAACCCTAAACCCTGAACCCTAAACCCTAAACCCAGTTGCCGCAGGGTTTTGGGGCTTTAGGGTTTATAGGGTTTTAGGGCAAACTCCCTTCCGTTCCCGATTCATGGGCGCTGGGCTGGGTTTGAGCAGATCAAGATGCTTGTTTAGGGTTTAGGGTTTAGGGTTGGGGTTTAGGGTTCAGGGTTCAGGGTTCAGGGTTTAGGGTTTAGGGTTTAGGCTTTAGGGTTTAGGGTTTAGGGTTTGGGGTTTAGGGAAGTCAGGGAACTCAGCTTCTTCATTGTATCCTTTCAGCAGTGTTTGAAGATCGGGTCACCTAATGCCTAGCACCCAGATGACTCTGTGGGTCTTCGGGCTACTTCACGGCATAGGGTCTTTCCCTGAACCCTCAACCCCAAACCCTAAACCCCAAGCCCTAAGCCCTAAAAGCCCTAACCCCGCAGGGTACCTAGAAGCCCCTCAACTGCTAACCCTCCAAGCCGCAACATGCGAAGGTGAACGAACAATCCCTATAGGACCCAGAGTAGGCCCTTATTCCCCTTTTTTCAGGGTTTAGGTTCCCTTGTGAGCTCTTTCGAACCAAAGAAGGTACCCTGTCTATTTTTAGGTTACTCCTGGTTCTGGATCCCTAAATTCGTGTTGAGGGCTTAGTGGGGACCTTATGTGCCGCGCAGGCCAAGCTGGGGAAAGGCCCCAAGCTCAACGTGCTTTGGCTGCAGCAAGCACCGGCACCTTGCTTGCTGAGGGTTTAGGGTTTAGGGTTTAGGGCTTAGGGTTTAGGGTTTAGGGTTTAGGGTTTAGGGTTTAGGGTTCAGGGTTCAGGGTTCAGGGTTCAGGGTTACCCAGTTGTACCCTTATTGCCTTTTTGGGGGGCTTGGGTTCCCTTATAAGCCCTTGAAGAAACAAGGGCACCCTTGCTAATGCTAGCTTACTGGGCAACCTAGCCATAACTCAACACCGTGAGGCCTTCCCACCTGAAGAGCCTGAGACCTAGCCTTGTTGTAGGTTGCGCTTTGTACAACCCCCCATGCGGTAAATTGGTTGAGTTTTTGCCCTGGCCCTGGCTCAGGGTTATAATTTCTGGCTTAAGCAAGTCAGATAGGTCAGCCGTGCTGAAAGAGAATCCGGGGATTACGGCTGCAGGTAATCAACCCTACCTTATGACCTTAACGTAAAGTCAAACATCCTAACTGAGGTCTGTAGAGGGTTTGGGCTTTAAACCCAAAACCCTAAACCCTAAACCCTAAGCCCGAAACCCTAAACCCTAAACCCTAAACCCTAAACCCTAAACCCTAAACCCTAAACCCCAAGGCCCTGGATCTGAATTTCTACAACGCCTTGCCCGTGGCCTGCTTTACTGGCTTGGCGGCCACGGTTATCGCAAAGCCAGTGTCCGGAACTTGGGGGTTTAGGGTTTAGGGTTTAGGGTTTAGGGAATGGGGGTTTAAGGCTGAGGGCTGAGGGCTTGGGGCTCAGGGCTTAGGACTTAGGCTTATAGGGCTTAGGGCTTACGGCTTAGGGCTGGCGGCTTGGGGCTTATAGGGCTTCAGGCTTGGGCGGCTTTTAGAGAAGTGAACCTGACCAACTTTCCCTTAAAGCCCAACACCGAGCAACCGAAACCCTGAAATCCACCCTTTGAGAACCCAAAGGCGAACTGTGTCGGAGCACCTCGGACCCTCCTTCAAGGGGGGGGAGTTTCTTGCTGCAATAACCTCAGAACAGGGCTTAGGATTTACGATGCTTAGGGTTAGACTCTTGTTGTCGGAGTTTATGTTTCGGCGGCATGCCAGCGTATCAGGCTCGACGGCTTGAAGTTAGCATGATCTTTGGGGTGCAAGTAAATGAGGGCAAGTGTTTTGGAGCATGATCAATGGTGAGTCAAATAGCAGCTTGTCTCGTTCGCTCGGCCTGCACGCGACCAAATCTAGGGATGTCAGGGTCCGCCGACCCTGGCGGCGTGTTGGATGGTTTTGGGGGAGGGAACCCTCCCCCTCCCCTCCCTTCCACCCCGGGGTCTCGGGCTTTCGGCACGGTTTGGGGTTGAGGCTAGAGTTTCAGCGTTTAAGGTTCGGGGTGTCGCTGCTCTTGCTGCTGCTGCACGGTTTGGTGTTGAGGCTAGAGTTTCAGGGTTTAAGGTTCGGGGTGTCGCTGCTCTTGCTGCTGGGAAGAGTCAGGGCTGGCTGCAACGCCGGCATCTACCCCCCTCACACCCTAAACCATTCATAAATCCCGTCCCCCCCCCCCCCCCCCCCCCCCCTTCCCAAAGCCCTAACCCTGAACCCCCAAGTCCTAAAACCCAAAAGCTGCTGAAACCCGTAAACCCCTAAGCCGTAAACCCTTCAACCCCTAAGGCCTCAACCCTAAACTCTACACCCCTAAACCCTATCAAGGTCAGCTACATGGGCTAAGCGCTACATCCCCCGCATGACGGATCTGCAGGCCACGTTGGAAGGAGGGTGGGGGGGGGGAGCAGTTCTTGACCAGGGTTGAGGGTTAGGGTTTTTGCGTTTAGGGCCATCTGCTTTCACACATTCTTGGAGCATCCACCCAGGAAACCACTTTGGGGCTTTTCTGTTGGTGTACTGGAACCCGAAACCCCAAACCCCAAACCCCAAACCCCAAACCCCAAACCCCAAACCCCAAACCCCAAACCCTAACCCTAGATAAGGGCCCCCTTATTGCAGGAAGTCATGGTAGGGTTTAGGGTTTGGGGTTTAGGGTTTAGGGTGTAGGGTGTAGGGTTCCTGCCATAGATCTACAACAGGTGACGTGCTGGACCGTGGATCTGTACGGGTATTTTGGGCACGGCACCCTTCAAGAAAGGACCCCCAAAAGGGACCCTAAACCCTAAACCCTAAACCCTAAAACCCCCCATACTTCTGGGCAGTGCTTTGGTTTGCAGGGGCGCTACGACTTTTGGGGAGGACTAGAGCTACGTGAAAGGGTTTGGAGAGGACCAGAACTTCGCGAACAGGTCTGAGCCCCCCTAAACCCCAAGCCCTAAACCCTAAAGCCTGTAACCCTTGAACCGCCTGGGGTGAGATTACACGGTTCCCACCCGGGACATGCCCAACTCTCTGGAATCAAGAGGCTAGTCTTGTTGTTCAGGACCCTAAGCCCTAAACCCTAAACCCGAAACCCGAAACCCTAAACCCTAAACCCTAAACCCAATTTCTGGGCTAGGGTTTGGGGTTTACGGGTTCAGGGGTTTAGGGTGGAGGCTGTGGCTTGTTGGGTGCTGGTTAGAGGTCTGGTAACTCTGCAGGCGATACCTTGTTATTTGGGGTTTAGGGTGTAGGGTGTAGGGTGTAGGGTGTAGGATTTAGGGTTTAGGGTTTAAGGTTTAGGGTGCTTCATCTTGTCAGGTCGTGAAGCACATATTCCAGGCCAGGGGCAGTTCTTCAATCTTAAAACCCTAAACCCTAACCCTAAACCCTAAACCCCAAACCCTAAAACCTGAACCCTAAACCACTTTCAGGGAAAGAAGCGCCGCACTTCAAGTAGATTAGCTGACATGTTACTCTGGCTAAGCCCCAACTGCTAAACCAACTCCTTTGCAAGGACCCCTTAAACCCACAGACCCGGTTCACGATTACCCCGAGCCTTAAACCCTAAACCCTCATAAGTTTAGGATTTAGGAACCCTGACCCTAAACCCTAAACCCGAAACCCTTAAGCCTGAAACACGTGGACCCGGAGCCTCAACACTACAGCTCAGAGTGGTTCGGGTGCCGGGATTTTCAGGGTTCAGGCTTTCTGGCCGCCTCTGATTGGTGAGCCTGCGGCTAGCTTTTCGCGGGAAGCTTGTTACTCTCAGCGCACAACGGACCCTAAATCCCAAATCCTAAACCCCTAACCCTAAACCCTAATTCCCTAAACCCCAAACCCTAAACCCTAAACCCTATCATTCAGATTTCTTCCCGCCAATAGCGACCGTTTCGGGTTCAGGGTTCCGGGTCCAGGGTTGAGGGTTGAAGGTTGAGGATTTAGGGTTTGGGGTTTCCAAAATCCAAAATCGGAAGCCCCAAGCCCCAAACCCGTGAGCGCCATCGACCCTCAAGTGCAGTCCCGGAAAGGTGAACCCGTGGATTATCAAATGGGCCGTCGGCTGAGATTCTCATAGGGTCTCATAGGGTCCCGAAACCCTAAACCCTAAACCCTAAACCCTAAACCCTAAACCCTAAACCCTAAACCCTAAACCCTAAACCCTAAACCCTAAACCCTAAACCCTCACCCCTCCCGTGTAGGGTTCTAAGGGTAGTTTCTTGGGCCCCCAATATGGCCCCTGACCTCCTTTGAAGGGTTCTGATTTATGGACCCTTGGGTTGTACAGGGCGTATAAGGGGTAGAAAAGGGGTTCCCTTAAATGTCCCGAAGGGACCATGCAACTACCCTAAGGGTGTAGGGTCCCCGTCCCTAAACCCGAAACTTAGGGTTTAGGGTTTAGGGTTTAGGGTTTAGGGTTTAGGGTTTAGGGTTTAGGGCCTCGGGGTTCGGGCTGGGAGACCTGGAGGCTTGAGGCCTTGCAGATTTTGTAATAGACGCTAAACCCTAAACCCTAAATGCTAAACCCTACTGTAAACCCTAAACCCTAAACCCTAAACCCTAAACCCTAAACCCTAAACCCTAAACCCTATACCCTAAACCCTAAACCCTAAACCCTAGACCCTAAACCCTAAACCGTAAACCCTACATGCTCTTCATGCCCTGAGGGCCTGGTGTTATCCTCAAAAAGCCTACCTAACCCCTGGCAGGACTTTCGGATTTAGGGTTTAGGGTTTGGAGTTCAGGGTTTATAGGGTGTAGGCTTTAGGGTTTTAAGGGTGTTCAGGGTTCAGGGTTGTTATAGGCTAGGATGCCCAGTAGTACCCTTATTCCCTTTTTGGGGGCTTTAGGTTCCCTTATAAACCCCTTTAAGCAAAAAAGGGCGCCCTTTTTAAGCCTAGGTTACTGGGCAGCCTAGTTAAGGTTTGTTGCATTGGGATTGAGGGCTTAGGGCGTTAGGCAGTTACAGGCAGTTTTGTTTTCTTCTATTATGTCAAAGGGCCTTTTGGGGCTAGTGTTCTGTTTAAAGGGTTGCTTAAGGTTTGTTTAAGATTTTTTCCAGGAGTTTTAGGGTGTTGTTAAGGGTTGGTTTCGTTCTTTTTTCTGTTTGTAAAAGGGTTTCTGAGATTGTCGGAGCTCCTCAGAAGCCTGTGTCCCGAAACTCCTTCTTTCAGCTCACCCGCCCTGAGCACCAACACCCCCTTTCCCCCAGACTCACGTCCCAAGGCCCTCCTAAAAAGCGACGAGATATCACCCCTAAACCCTAAACCTTAACCCCTAAGAATTCCTAACCTCTAACCCCTCCCCCCCCCAAAAAAAATTCATAAATACATAAATAAATAAATATATACATAAATAGATAAATAAATAAATATATATATAGACGTATATATATATATATATATATATTTATTTATTTAATGAGAATGAGAATGATAATAATAAAAAATAAGCCACGGCAACCTTTCCCTGGGCCGAGCGCACGGTCGCCCTCTGCGCCATGGCTGGGCTGTTACCCCGCCTCCTGGAGCTCTCAGAGGTTGGGGTTTAGGGTTTAGGGTTTAGGGTTTGGGGTTTAGGGTTTGGGGTTTAGGGTTTGGGGTTTAGGGTTTGGGGTTTAGGGTTTGGGGTTTAGGGTTTGGGGTTTAGGGTTTGGGGTTTGGGGTTTGGGGTTTAGGCTTTGGGTTTCACAGGGTTTTCGGGTGTTGGATGAGGGTTTACCACCTTTTTTGCAGGATACAACCACCACCAAAACGTAAACATATTCTTCCTTGCAAGGGTGACATAGGGATTAGTATCTCTTTTCTTTTCTTTTTTTTGGGGAGGGTTCTCAAGCAAATCGTAGTTTACAGTTAGAGGTTTAGGGTTTCGAGGTTAAGGGTTTCATGGGGTTTTCAGTGTTTAGGGGTTGGGCGTTGGGGCCAAAAGCGCTAAACCCCAAGCCCCAAACCCTAAACCCTAAAATCCTACACCCTAAACCCTGAGCCCTAAACCCTAAACTAAGCCCTAGTAGCCTCGTAACCCACCCCCCCCCCCCCCCCCCATGCAGGTGCCTAACTTCCTACAACTCCAAACTCGCCAAATCCTAAACCCGAACCGCGCATAAACCTTATACCCTAAACCCTAAACCCTAATCCCTAAACCCTAAACCCTAAACCCTAAACCCTAAACCCTAAACCCTAAACCCTAAACCCTAAACCCTAAACCCTAAACCCTAAACCCTAAACCAGAACCTGGGAGGTGACAGCGGGCACCGTGGAGATCCAGAGTGAGGCATCCCCGGGTTTAGGGTTTAGGGTGTAGGGTAGGGTTTAGGGTTTAGGGTTTAGGGTTTAGGCTTTAGGCTTTAGGCTTTAGGCTTTAGGCTTTAGGCTTTAGGCTTTAGGCTTTAGGCTTTAGGGTTTAGGGTTTAGGGTTTTTCGGGTTTAGGGTTTGGGGCTAGTGGTTCTGTACATCATCCCCCCCCCAGCTCCCCTAAACCTTCAACCCTCAACCCCGAAACCCTAGGCCCTGAACCCTGAACCCTGAACCCTGAACCCTGAACCCTGAACCCTGAACCCTGAACCCTGAACCCTGAACCCTAAACCCTAAACCCTAAACCCTAAACCCTAAACCGAACCCGAATCTGCGCACAAGCCCATAGTTGAGGGTTTGAGGGGTTGGGCGTATCCAGGACTGAGGGCTGAGGGCCTAGGACTTTTTTTGGGTTTAGGGTTTAGGGTTTGGGGTTTAGGGTTTAGGGTTTGGGGTTTAGGGTTTAGGGTTTAGGGTTTGGGGTTTAGGGTTTAGGGTTTAGGGTTTAGGGTTTAGGAATAATCTTAAGATCCTACAGCCTTATGAGCCTTCAACCCCTTCGGAGCCCAAGTTTTCGGGTCAGCAAACCCTCTTTGCAATATGAACCCCAAGCCTTCATATCGTGGTTTTTCCGAAAACAGGGGTTCCCTTCTTGGGCGGTCCCTTTAAGGGGGTTCTATTCCATTTGGGGTATGAGAGGGGTACCCCTATTTTGGGAGATGCCCCTGAATGTGGGGTAATCTGAATCCCAGGCCCCTTCTGCCATTTGGATCATGGTAGTTGGGTTTAGGACTTGGGGTTTAGGCTTAGGGTTTAGGATGTAGGAGTGAAGCAGTAGAGGCTTACAGCGTTATGAGGTTCTAGGGTCAGGGTTATTGGGGTAGAATGCCAATTTTTTGCAGCTCGGTTTTCGGAAAGTAGATAACCCTAAGCCCTAACTACACCCTAAACCCTAAACCTAAAACCCTAGACCCTATCTGTCCTTACGGTGTTAAAGTGTCAAAGCTTTGAAGCCCTTCGAGGGATCGCAGACCCGAGTGCCTTTGTCGCAGGTGCTTATCGTCGCCAGCTGCTCCCAAGACCTCTGATAGAAGATCTTTTTTGCTTCGGAACCTTACTGAGTACACTATATGTATACATACATTATATATGTGTATATATATATATATGTATATGTATATGTATATGTATATGTCTATGTATATGTATATGTACATATGTGTATATATATACATATATATATATATATACATATATATATATATATATATATCATGGGGTGTAAGTGGATCAGATGTAGGATATATATATATATATGCGGATCAGATTTAGGAATGGTTTTCAGAGGATCCTAAACCCTACATCCTAAATCTAAGATCCTAGTTATAGATGGGCCTTACTGACGCTTCACTCCAATCACCTGATCAATCTATCACCCTCTCGCTCTATATCTCTAGGGTCCCTACGGGAGGGGTGTTTATGGGGAGAAACTTAGGGCCCTAAACCCTAAACCCTAAACCCTAAACCCTAAACCCTAAACCCTGAAGCTTAGGGAGCTTTTAGAGAGTAGTGGGAAGTATTGGGGAACCTTGGGTTAGTTACCCCCCATTGAAACCCCCGCCTCCTAGCATATCTCAACCCTAAACCCTAAACCCCAAACCCTAAACCCTAAACCCTAGACCCTAGACCCTAGACCCTAGACCCTAGACCCTAGACCCTAGACCTTAAACCCTAAACCCTAAATCCTAAACCCCAACCCTAAACCCTATAACCCTAAACCCCAATACCCCTCAAAAACTCTACGCGGTTGCAGCCAAGGCTTTGTTCTGGTAGCCCTTGGGCTCCTCTTCTCTTCGGGCGCGGTGGTCTGCACAGACCCTAAACCCTAAACCCTAAACCCTAAACCCTAAACCCTAAACCCTAAACCCTAAACCCTAAACCCTAAACCCTACACCCTACACCCTACACCCTACACCCTATACCCTAAACCGTTGCCTAAACCCTACACCCTAAACCCTAAGCCCTAAACCGTTCAAAGCAGCACCCACAGAACCCTTACAGTATGCTCACAAATAGCCCGCAAGCCCTTACGAGGTCTGGTTTAGGGTCTGGGGTTTGGGGTCTGAGGGTTTAGGGTTTAGGGGCGAGGCAGGTGCTTCTCTATCTCCTGAAAAGCTGCGTGACCATACTCGACGCTGAAGTTGGAACATCTTAAGCCAGAATGTTGCACCTGCGTTTTTAGTGTCCCTAAAACGCTAAACCCCAAACCCTAACCCTAAACCCGTAAACCCCGAATCCTAAACGCTAAATTTAAGAGCCTCCGGCTCAAGCCGCCGACCCCGCTGGAGCATAGTTGAGAGGTCTAAACCCACCTCGCTCGCATGGTTCGAAGATCATCCAGCCTGCTCGGCAGAGTTCTGTGAAACGTTGGGGGGGGTTCGGGGGCAAGCCAAAAAGACCAAACAGCCCAAAAGAAAAGACAGGGAGGGGGGGGGCGGGGGGGGGGGGGGGGGGGTGGGGGGGGGGGGGGGGGGGGGGGTAGGGGGGGGGGGGGGGGGGGGGGGGGGGGTTTGGGGGGGGGGGGGGGGGGTTGGGGGGGGGGGGGGGGGGGGGGGGGGTTGGGGTGGGGTGGGGCCCGAAAACGCCCTGTGCTGAACCGCCTGTTTACGCTGTGCGGGTGGCAGCGGTCCTCCAAAAATATTGTTGCACCGAACCCCACCCACCCCCCCCCCCCCGTAAGGATGGGAAGAGGGAGGTTTTCATGTCCTTTTCCCATCCAACGCGCCGCCAGGTCGCGGGACCCGTGAAAAACGCCCGATCCTAAACCCTAAACCCTAACCCCGAGCCCAAACCCACAACCCCGCCCGAATCCCGGCACCCTAATCCGAAACTCCAACCCAAACCCCAACCCCCTAAAAAAATAAACCGCGAACCCTAAACCCTACCCTAAACCCAAACCCTAACCCTAAACCCTAAACCCGTAAACCCCCTAACTAAACCCTAACCTAAACCCTAACCCCTAAACCCTAAACCCTAAACCCTAAACCCTAAACCCTAAACCCTAAACCCTAAACCCTAAACCCTAAACCCTAAACCCTAAACCCTAAACCCTAAACCCTAAACCCTAAACCCTAAACCCTAAACCCTAAACCCAACACACAATGCTCCAGGCTCCCGCCGAACTGCAGCTGCCAAACGGGCTTACGCCGATGCCGTCGAGCATTCCGCCGAGGACTTCGCAGAGGAGGAGAGCCGAAAGGGTTCAGGGTTTGGGGTTTAGGGTTTGGGGTTTAGGTTTAGGGTTTCGGGTGTAGGGTTTAGGGTTTAGGGTTTAGGGTTTGTTGTTGAAGCCCCAAACCTTGAAACGCCTAAGCCCCTAGACCCCCCACAAAGAATCTGAACCCTGAACGCTGGAACCCAACACCCCGCACCCCGGAATCATAAGCGCTGAACCCTAATCGAACTCCCTAGACCCTAACCCTGCACTCTTGACCCGGCCACCGGGTTTAGGGCTTAGGGTTTAGGGTTTGGGGTTTAGGGTTTAAGGTTAGGATTTGGGGTTTAGGGTTTTGGAGGCAAGCCATGAAGGGCGGGGCCTCAGCCCTGAGCCCCTGAAAGTCCTAAGGTGGCGAATTTGGGGTTTGGGGTTCAGGGTATCGGGCTTAGGGCTTCAGGGCTTAGGGTTTAGGGTCTGGGCCGGGATGAAGGTTTGAAGGCTGGCAAACATCTTTAGGATTGAGATCTCGGGCTTAAAGGCACTTAAGGGGCCTCTGTTTCTTGAATGTCTTAATCTCAGGGCTTCGGGTCGAAGCCCTACGGACCTTTGAAGTCAAACCCTAAACCCTAAGCCCTGAATGCAAAACCCGAAACCCTAGACCCTAAACCCTAAACCCCAGACCCTAAACCCTAAACCCCAGACCCTAAACCCTAAACCCTAAACCCCAGACCCCAAACGCCAAACCCCAAACCCTAAACCCGAAACCCTAAACCCCAGACCCTAAACCCCAAACCCCAGACCCTAAACCCTAAACCCCAGACCCTAGCCCTAAACCCTAAACCCTAAACCCTAAACCCTAAACCCTAAACCCTAAACCCTAAACCCTAAACCCTAAACCCTAAACCCTAAACCAGCAGGACTTCCTGGCCATGGGCATGCCGGCAGTTCCCCACCTGGAGGGCGGCTTCCAGCCCCCTACGCAACTGCTCCCCGGTTTGGGGTTTAGGGTTTAGGGTTTAGGGTTTAGGGTTTAGGGTGTAGGTTTTTGGGTTTAGGGTGTAGGTTTTTTGGGGTTTCGGGTTTGGGGTTTGGGGTTTAGGGTTTAGGGTTTAAGGGGTTTGGGGTTTTAGGAGGGGTTTAGAGTTAAGGGTTTCTTTCAAGGTGGTGGGGAGTGAGGATGGCTCCTGCAAGGGTGTGTTTTTGAAGGGTCCGAGCTCCATGCGTCTAAGGATCCTGTAAGGCAATATAAGGGCCATATGAGGAGTATGTTAAGGGAACTCTTAGGGGTGGCCCTGGATGTTAAGGGAACTCTCAGGGGTGGCCCTTAGTTAGGGGTCCGAGTAGGACTTCCTTGGTCTATCGCTTCAGAGAAGCAATACTGTACAGCCCAAGCTCGAATTCAAAACTATAA
>CAJNDS010002267.1:145000-220000 GCA_905221605.1 Symbiodinium natans | reverse complement strand
TCAGGGTTTAGGGTTTAGGTTTAGGGTTTAGGGTTTAGGGTTTAGGGTGTAGGGTTTAGGGTTTAGGGTTTAGGGTTTACGGTTTAGGGCTAGGACCCTGCTTTATTCCCAGCTTACTCTGAGATCCAGCAGGTATTGTGGAGGGGCTTTTTTTCGGGCTGTAGTTTACGGCTTTAGGAGGCGTAGGCCTGGGGGCCCTAAACCCTACACCCTGAACCACACACCCCAAACCAAAATCCTACACCCCAAACCCTAAACCCTAAAACCCTTTGTTGCAGGGTTTTGAATGTTCGGCCTTATAAAGGGGAGATAGGAATAGCGCCCTGAACATAGGCCTTTCAGCCGTACCTATATGGGGTGTACGAAAATAGGGGACCCCTATAAACCCTAAACCCTACACCCTCAACCCTCGACCCCCAACCCTCAACCCCAAACCCTAAACCCTAAACCCTAAACCCTAAACCCTAAACCCTAAACCCTAAACCCTAAACCCTAAACCCTAAACCCTAAACCCTAAACCCCCAACCCTAAACCCTAAACCCTAAACCCCCAACCCTAAACCCAATCCTTAAACCCTAACTAAGCCCTAAACCCTAAGCCCTCACCTAGAGGTGGAGGGGGAGCGTGAGCGTCCAGCGATCACCTTACCGCTGTGGGCCTTCGACCAGTTCATTGTCACGCCGGAAGGCGAAGGGCGGGAGAGGGTTTAGGGTTTAGGGTTTAGGGTTTGGGGTTTAGGGTTTAGGGTTTAGGGTTTGGGGTTTGGGGTTTGGGGTTTGGGGTTTGGGGTTTGGGGTTTTGGGTTTGGGGTTCGGGTTTGGGGTTTGGGGTCTCGGGTTTAGGGTTTATGAGGCTTTGGGCTCATGTGGGATGTAGCTTTGGCTGTCGCGGGTTCAGGGCCAACAACTGGCTTTTGCAGAAGTGAAGAAAGAAGGCCAACAAACACTAAACCCCAAACCCTAAACCCCAAACCCCAAATTAATAAACCCTAAATCCCAACCCTAAACCCTAACCCTGGGTTTAGGGCTGATGGGAGTGGAAGTCAGACTGAAGTCCGAAGGCCGAACCTCTGAGCCCGAAGCCTTTGAAACGCCAACGGTCCTACATGTTTGAAGGTAGGGTTTAGGGTTTAGGGCTTAGGGCTTAGGGCTTAGGGCTTAGGGCTTAGGGCTTAGGGCTTAGGGCTTAGGGCTTAGGGCTTAGGGCTTAGGGTTTTGGGTTTTGGGTTTTGGGTTAGGGTTTAGTCTCCGTACAACGTGGTTTAGGGTGTAGAGGTTACAGGTTTAATCCCAAACCCGTGGCCCTGGGCTGTAAATCAGGACAAACCCCGCCGGAGCTCACCGATTCGGATCTGCCAAACCTGGGACACAAGCGCACCTTGCTCAGGGCATGCTCGACGCTTAGGGTTTAGGGTTTAGGGTTTCGGGTTTGGGGGGGGGGGGGGGGGGGGGGGGGCCTGGGGGTTAGGGTTTTGGGGCATTTGGGGTCTTCCGCAACACTAGACCCTAAGCCCGAAATCCGAAACCCTATAAGCCCTACACCCTAAACCGGAGCCTTGTGTTTAGGATACGGAAAGGACCGCAAGATGGCTAACTGTATGTCTTGGGCTAATTAGTGAAGTTGGCCCGGGGGGGAGGGGGGGTGGTTGGGTTGAGGGTTCGGGGTTCGTTGTCATGCTCGATTCTGCTAGAGCTATTGCAGTTTCAGTAATCTCTCCATTGAAATCCCAAACCCTCAACATAAACCCAAAACATACCTCAAAAACCCTAAGCCTAAACCCTAAAATATCCTAAGCCCGAAACCCTGCAGTAAACCCTAAAACCCTAAGCTTAAACCCTCAAAACCCTCGAAACCCCAAGCCCTGGAGGGTTTAGGGTTTAGGGTTTAGGGTTTAGGGTTTAGGGTTTAGGGACAACAAGGCTACGGCCAGATCCGGGAGTACCGCCGGATGCTTGATGCCTTGGAGTTGGTCCCAGGCCCCACTTTCACGCTCCTCTGCAAGTTAGCTCTTGGTGTTCAGGGTTTGGGGTTTAGGGCTTAGGGTTTAGGGTTTAGGGTCGAGGGTTGAGGGTTTAGGGTTGAGGGTTCGGGGTTTAGCTTGTTGGCTGTTGAGGTTTTTGGGTTTGGGCAAAAGGTTGTGGAGTGCTTTGGTGCTGGGGATGGGCGCTTGGTCCCTCGCTTTTGCTCAACCTCCCGGGTTTTGACTTTCAGGGCTTCGTGGTGCTAACCCTTTCTGAGCCTTACAACATCTCCGATTTAGAACGTGAACCTGCAGGGTGTTTTTACCCTAAACCCTGCACCCAGAAAATTGCATTTGCCTGCCTTGGCGCGCGACAGGGGTATTACGATGGACTGGTTTAGGGTTTAGGGTATAGGGTTTAGGGTTTTTGGTGAGGTTGCTTTTAGGCTCGAGGGTATCAAAAGCAGGAAGAGCAAGCAGCCAGCTCTCTCAACCTTATGTTGCAAATCCTCAGCCTAAACCCTTTTAATCCCAAACCCTAAACCCTAAACCCTAAATCCTAAACCTCAAACCCTAAGCCCTAAACCCTAAACCCTAAACTCTTTTAACCCCTTATGTCAGAAAGACGACAAGGTTCTGCTTGTGGGGCGTGAGTCGCTTCTGCGACGTCATTCAGCGCCTTCGGTTCTCATGAAGGATGTTTGCTGTTGAGCCTGAACCCTAAACCCGAAACCCTAAACCCTAAACCCTAGACCCAGGGTTCGGGGAGGGAGCTTCGGTGGTGGTTCTAAGGGTGTTTTCGGGTTTGCAGGCCCGGTAGGGCCCTATGAGGGAGAGCTTTACACTGATGAGTTCCACTTTGTTGGGGTTTGCATGTGTTCTCCCCTAAGCCTCTCAAGACGGTATGGAAGAAATTTGGGGGTTTAGGGGCAAGGCTCTCAGCGGTTGAATTTAGGGATGTAAGGAGGCATCCCTAGAAGGGCATGTTTTTCCCTGTGCAACCCACCCCTATATGTACTTGATATAGACTCTACATACCGAAGTAGCCCCGCACATGAGCCAGAATGCCCATTCGCTCACAAGGGTCCCTCCTTTAGTCCCTTGAAGCAAAGCAAACCTGCCCACGTGAACCTGCGCCTTGAAGCCACTGAACCGTAAATATCCCTAACCCCCTAAACCCCCCTAAACCCCCCTAAACCCCCCTAAACCCCCCTAAACCCCCCTAAACCCCCCTAAACCCCCCTAAACCCCCCCTAAACCCCCCTAAACCCCCCAAGCGCCCTGAACTCTAAAAGCTTCAGGTGGCAGGCCACTGGCATCCCGATGTTCACACCTTTGGACCTGTTTCTCGGCCTCTGGTTCCCGTTTTCTGGTGGCTTTGGTGGCTTTGGGGGGTTAAGGATTTTAGGGTTTCGGCAGCCCTAAACCCCAATTAAAAAAAACAAAAACTAAACCCTAAGCCCTAAACCCTAAACCCTAAACCCTAAACCCTAAACCCTAAACCCTAAACCCTAAACCCTAAACCCTAAACCCTAAACCCTAAACCCTAAACCCTAAACCCTACACCCCAAGCCCTAAACCCTAAACCCTAAACCCTAAACTTGAGGGCACTCCATTCAAAGTACGATAGGCGGCGGTCAAAAAACTCACTAAGTTCGGGCGGCCTCCATGTCTGAACCTAGGAAGACCCTCAACCCTTGGCCCCAGGCCCTATCACTTTGTCATAGTTGGGTAGCATTTTGCATTTTTAAGGGTACTTCAACCCAATAAGGAATGTAAATTTAGATTTTTGATACTCTCCCAACCATGAACTTGATAAGCCCCAAGCAAATATTTCCCTGCACCCCGCGAATTGCTGTGAACATAACCCGTACCATAATCGACACGATTCTGGTTCAGGGTTGGGGGGGGGGTAAACCCGGCACCAGAGTCGGAACCATGATCGATGGTTTAGGGCCTTTTCTTGGAACCAGAATCGGCACGAGAATGGCTCAGGGTTTAGGGGGGGCCCAAGCCCGGAACAAAATCGAAGCCATGATCGGCGGTTTGGGGGTTGGGCCGCTACGGTGAAGTTCGAGGGAGGGTAGTGGATGTTTCCGTAAGATAGACGATCAACGTGCCATACGACACCTTGTGTTGCTTCCTCCATCTGCCTTTAAGCATGATTATGGTTCAGGGTGTAGGGGACAAGCATAGCGGATCTGATAAAAAGTTGTTCTTGTAGGGTGTCTTGTCGCCGAAAAGAAAACTAGCACCCAGAGTAGGCCCTTCTTCCCTGGTTTTAGGGTTTGGGTTCCTTTAACTGGGTTTTGGAGTACTACACTTTAATACTTTTTTTGGTTCTGGGTTCCTATAATAGCTACTTAAACCTAAAAAGTATATACTTTTTTTTCCAGGGTCCACTCCAAAGCTGAGCTAAAAGCTCTTACACCAAAAACAGGTACCCTTTTTTATTCCAGGTTACTCCTGGTTTTAGTAAAATACAAGTGCTATACTTTCGTAATGTTAAGACCCTAAACCCCTAACCCCTAAACCCTAAACCCTAAACCCTAAACCCTAAACCCTAAACCCTAAAGGGATCTAAACCCCTACCCCTCCCAGGAACCAGTACTGCGGTAGACCCCCTCTGCACTTCGTCCTCTACACCATAGCCGACCAAGGGGCGCCTCGGTCCAGATCGCTCGAGATAGAGAATGTGCTTTAGGGTTTAGGGTTTAGGGTTTAGGGTTCAGGGTTTAGGGATTCTCAACCGGGGCAACCTAGTACTCTCCCAAGAAGCAGTTTCTCTGGGAAGCGCCGCCTTCTTGGCTGAACATTTTTAATGGCTTTAGGGTTTAGGGTTTAGGGTTTGACAGGGGAGTCGGGATTCTCTGGGCATACTCTTGGGGTCGGGCACTCCGGATTCTCTGGGGATACACTGGGTTTTGGGATTTGGGGTTAGGGTTTAGGGTTTAGGGTTTAGGGTCTAGGGTTTAGGGTTTAGGGTTAGGGTTTAGGGTTTAGGGTTGGAGATACTTTGGGGGCTGGCACTCCAGGGATTGCCTGAGGACACGTCCTCTTGGGGTTGGGCACTGCTGCGCACCCCATACTCTGGGGGCTCACTGAGGATAATCTGGGCTTGGGCACGCCGGGAATCTCTCTGGGGCTACTCTGGGGTGGGATACGGGTGATGGGCGAGGAGTAGACCGGGCGAGGGGAAGAGCCGCAACAACACACCGAGGGTGGGGAAAAACAAGCTACTTTGTTCTAGGCTGTTGTTAAAGACCTTCGTGTAAAACCCTCAGGAATCCTACACAAAAACGGTATCGCTTACTAAGGTAAAGCTGTTACCCTCAACCCTTCAGCCAGAAACCTGAAGCCCTAAAGCTATACAGCCCTGAACCCCAAACCCGAATACCTTGGCCCCCCAAAAGCCCCCAACCCCCAAGGAGGCGGAGGAGAAGAGGCACCTCCAGTCGCGCAAGACCTACTTCTTCCGGTGTGGCTTCTGGAGCTCGCCCCCCGGCGAACTTGGTTTAGCCTAAACCCTAAACCCTAAACCCTAAACCCTAAACCCTAAACCCTAAACCCTAAACCCTAAACCGTAAACCCTAAACCCTAAACCCTACACCCGCAAAGTTGGGGCTTAGGATTTACAGTAGGGTTTTAGGGACTTAGGGATTCAGGGGTTTTGGGGGTCTGGGGGTTTCGGGTTAAAGGCCTCAGGGCCTAAACCCTAAACCCTAAACCCTAAACCCTAAACCCTAAACCCTAAACCCTAAACCCTAAACCCTAAACCCAGGGCATAGGGTTTTCAGGTCTTGGACTGGACTCTGTTGTGGCATGCCTAGGTCCTATAGGTATCCACAGCATCCAGCAGATGCCCCTAATGCCCCCCCCCCCCCCCCTCCTGTACCAAAGAAGGGTACGCAACCCCTCAGTCAGTCCTAAACCCTCAGCCCGAATCCCGAAACCTTTAAGCCCCAAACTCCAAACTCCAAACCTCAAACCCTAAACCCTAAACCCTAAACCCTGAACCCTGAACCCTGATCCCTGAACCCTGAACCCTGAACCCTAAACCCTAAACCCTAAACCCCAAACCCCAAACCCTAAACCCCAAACCCCAAACCCTAAACCCTAAACCCTAAACCCTAAACCCTAAACCCTAAACCCCAAACCCTAAACCCTAAACCCTAAACCCTAAACCCTAAACCCTAAACCCTAAGCCCTAAACCCCAACCCAAGGCTCCGGCGTCCGGGCCCGGATGTGGTGCGGCACTTCGCAGGGCGCTCGCTGGAGTTGATCAAAGGTGGGCAGGGGGGGGGGAGGGGGCTTTCGAGGAGGTTCAGGGTTTAGGGTTTAGGGTTTAGGGTTTAGGGTTTAGGGTTTAGGGTTTAGGGTTTAGGGTTTAGGGTTTAGGGTTAGGCAACCATAAGCTCCGATGTTTAAAACCATAAAACATCCTCGTATCTTCCGGCCCGTGTCAAGGAGTACTTGCGGGAGGGGTGGCGGGGTGGCTGGGAGTTTCTGAAGGTGTGAAGGGCTGAGGATGTCCGGGGGTGCGTATGAGGATTCGTCCTGAAATCCTGACAACACTTAGCGGTATGGGTTTGTGCAGTGTTTGCCTTTAGAATGTCTGAAGGAGCACTTGTGATATGCGTTGAGGAGCTGTGCTGAGGGTCTACAAATGAGACCCTCAGTGTAGCCTTCCTCGGTCAGCGGTTGCAGGGGCTTAGGACCTGCGACTCAGGATCTAGGGCGATTTTTGCGCTGACCCTCCTTGAGCCCTGAGGCACAGGCAGGACACGAAAGAGCCAGCAAACTGCCTCCCGTCATTCAAGTACTGTGGTTTGTTGGCATCCGTAGTCTAAAGTTTACTTATTATCTGTGTACGGTTACAGTGTACTCGAAGCCTAGACGCAAGACTTGTCCGTTTCTAAGCTGGAAGTAAATGGTTCGTGATGAACGGTTCGATAGACAGGATTCCGAGCAATGCAAACATGAAACAGGCTTTGACCACCTCAATTGTTGTATTTCGGAATCCTTAGAGAAGAAACACTGGGCGAGCTTTTGGTGATACTAGTACTACTGAGTCCCCAGTTGGACGTTCACAGTGTGTATAACCGAGGTCTTAATTGTCTGAGGGTCTCGGAAAACAGGGCTACCTTCTTGGGGGTCCTTGTTATAAGGGAATCCTATGATTTTGGGATCTATATTCGGCGTCTCTGTTGATTGTCAACTCCCATAATAAAGGTGCCATGCGTATGACCCCGTCTTGGTGATTTTCTTACACTCTTACGCTAGCCAGGTCGCCGACAGAGTTGTCATGTGTGCGAAATGTTTCTGCGCATTTTGGCCACGACAATTTGCACCGCCCCCAATGTTCGGTGGCAAACATGCTTGCAGACAACCTTGGAAAAGATCCGCACACATGGCGAACAAACCCACCTCTACAGTGTTGCATTCTCAGGCAAATATTGGAGCAAAATGGTCGCCCTAGTGTTCGCAAGTTCTTTCCTTCAATGTTTCGCACATTTTAGCATTCTTGGTTGCAAGACCGAAGCGTAGATGCAAGAGCTGGATGCAACAAAAAAGCAATGTGCATTGCAAAATCACATTATCAATGTTTACTGTCGGTGTAGGAGAAAATCTCCGAACCCTATTGATGACTGCCCATGAACGTCCAAGTAGTTGCGGAGTCAGGGACGGTTTGAGGTTTATGGAGTAAATTTGTGTGGTAGTCGTCTCAGACGGTGAGGAAACGCTCAGAACCCTAAGCCCGTGTTGTTTGCATTTGGTGCAGCTTGGGGCGCCAGGGTTTCGGGTGTCGGGTTGTGATGTGCTCTTTTCAGGAAAGACTTCTGCCCTAAACCATGAGCTCTAACAACTGAACCCCTTGACCCCACCCCTCCCCCCCCCTCTCAGGGTTCAGGGTTTAGGGTACCTCTAAACCCTAAACCCTAAACCCTAAACCCCAAACCCCAAACCCCAAACCCTAAACCCTTAAACCCTAAACCCTAAACCCTAAACCCTAAACCCTAAACCCTAAACCCTAAACCCTAAACCCTAAACCCTTGCCAAGGCGGGGACATCACAAGGAGTGTCACTGTTCGGCATCAACCTCTTCCAATGTTGCGTTGACCGGCCTGGCTCGTAGCAGCATCCTGCACCTGACCTAGAGGCTTGTAGACATGTAATATAGGGGTCAGCGAAAATTATTAGCTATTATTCCCTTATGGCCCCTTCATAATTCTACTTTTTTTACCCATTCTATAATCATTAAGGCCCCTATATTATTTTAGGCTGTAGGATACTCTCTGAAATTTCTGTAGTTCCCTTAACTCCGTTGTAGTAGCCGCAAAAGAAGAAGCCTCTAGGTACTTGAGCAGGAAACCCCGCACGCGACGCCCTACAGCACCCCCGGAAAGTCTTCAGTGACGTCATCTTCATCCCTAAACCCTAAACCCTATATCCTAAACCGTAAACCCTGACCCTGAACCCTAAACCCTGAACCCCCAAAACGGTACAGAAACCCCTCACCCCGCGACCCTGAGCTACCGAAGTGCGGCAGCTCTAATTTGAAAGGAGCTATGGGCCAAGGCTCCCAAGCTCTTGCCTCCAGGATTTTAGGATTTTTGGGTTACGTAGGCTCTTCGGGTTTAGGGTTTTATGGTTTTAGGGTGTTGTTTTTGGGGTTTTAGGCCAAGGCTCCCGAGGTTCGGGTCTTCGCGTTTTAGGGGTTTAGGTTAAGGGTCCTCCTGGTTTTTTTGGATTTGTAGGGTGAGGGTCTTTGTGTTTTGGGGGCTTTAGGGGTTTGAGGGGTTTAGGGTTTTAGGTTTTTTTTGTCAGGGGGGGTTTTTAGGGTGTAGGAGATAGTCCAGCCACTGTCTAGGCCAATGCATCCTGTTTATTTCTGGCGAGCTTTGACAATAGCCTGCACGGCAGTCACAAGGACCGTCCTTTGAAAGACACAGCTTGGACGCCTAGGCATTTCGCCTGTCTGCGGAAAGAGCCGAGGTTTGGGGTTTGGGATTTGGGGTTCAGGGTTTTGAGGTTTCTAGAGCCTTGACACAATGCCTTTAAAGGCCCAACCCCCCAACTTGGACGGGGTTGAGGGTTGAGGGCTTGCTGAACGCGGTGGAAGCAGGGTCTGCTGTCCTTTTGGGTTGGGGTTTCGGTTCATGTGCTAGCCCTCAGAATTGGATTGTTGCTTCAGGCTATTTTGGGGTACCACTTACGATAATAGCGATGTAGTTTAAGGGTCGGTGTTGCTGCTAATAGAGTTAGCACGGGCTCAAAACCTTTAGTTATTGGGGCATTTTGCGTCTTAAGGGCTTCATGGTCGCAGGGTTGAGTTTGGGTGTCAGTGCTGTCAGGGTTTAGGCCTTTGGTGTTTAGGCTTAAAGTTTTACACCTCTGGCCTACACCCTAAGCCCTAAACCTTAAACCCTGAACCTAAACGCTTTTTGTTGACTGGCGTTGTGGCGCTTACGATTTCCAGCCCGAGGTCATCTTCTCGGGTCTCGGTGCCTTCGTGAGGGGCTCGGCAATGGCCCGGCGCTGCCCTTTTGTTAGGGTTTAGGGTTGAGGGTTGAGGGTTGAGGGTTGAGGGTTGAGGGTTGAGGGTTGAGGGTTGAGCGTTTAGGTTCTAGGGTTGAGGGTTGAGGGTTGAGGGTTGAGCCTTTAGGGTTTGGTTCAAGGTTCCCTGATAAAGTAACCAACACAAAAACATGGCAGCCTTTTTCCAATATGGTTGGCTTCCAAGGAAGCAGGTGCGTGTTGTTCGGGGTACGTTGCCTCAGAAGTAGGTTTCTGCCGAAACCCAAAACCCCAAACCCCAAACCCCAAACCCCAAACCCCAAACCCCAAACCCCAAACCCCAAACCCCAAACCCTAAACCCTAAACCCTAAACCCTAAACCCCACAAGCTTTGCTAGGATTCCGTTCTTTGGGCTTGAAAAGCTGCACGCAAGGAGGCTCCTGGCTCGGACATGAAGCCTGGACGGCATTTGGGGGGGTCGCCACCGCCTCGCCCACGCGAAGCTGGAGATTCGAGTGGATTTCCCGGTGCAGGTAGAGCTGGGCAAACCCTAAACCCTAAACCCTAAACCCTAAACCCTAAACCCTAAACCCTAAACCCTAAACCCTAAACCCTATGACCCTAAACCAGAGACCATCGAGCATACGCAGCGCCAGGTCGCGCAAGGTCGCGCAAATCGATGCTAACGAGCACGCGGCGTGCTGCGGAGGTTAAGCCCCAAACCCTGAGCGGGGGTTTAGGGTTTAGGGTTTCGGGTTCAGGGTTTAGGGTTTAAGGTTTAGGTTGAGGGTCGAAATTTGAGGATCCAGAGGGTTTAGGGCGTAGAGGTTCTGAAGTATGGTTCTATACCTATGGTGCATGGTCCTGGTTGGGGTACTCTATGGTGGTGCCTAAGTACCTACTTGCAAAGCCCACCGATCCTCCGAGTGGGGCGTTTGGGACTTTAAGACCTTAGGGTTTAGGGGTTTAGGGTTTAGGGTTTAGGGTTTGGGGTTTAGGGGTTTAGGGTTTTGGGGGTTGGGGTTGTTGCGTTGGGACTTCGAGCCGGAGCGAGCTTAAGGTGTTTAGGGTTTATAGGGTGTAGAGTCTTGAGGTTTGAGGGCCCTCTAAACCTAAAAACCCTAAAAACCCTAAACACCCCAAACCCTAAACCCTAAACAATGTCCGGGTTTAAGGCTTCAGGACTTGAGCTGTTGCGACCGCAGAGGTCTATAACCTCTATGTGACCTTTATGGTCGTCAAGCTCAGCCCAGCGACATCTGCGTTTGCTGCGGCCTTGGCAGATAGGGTTTAGGGTTTAGGGGTTAGGGTGTAGGATTTAGGATTTAGGGTTTAGATTCTGAATCCGCAAACCACAAAGCGTAAATGGCCCATAAACCCTATGAACCCGATAAACCCTATGAACCCTAATGAGCCCTATAAACCCTATAAACCTTATAGGCCCTATAAACCCCAAAAGCCCTGTAAACCCGAATGAACCCTATAGATCCTATATGCCCTATAAGCTCTATACCCCAAAGAGCCCTATAAGCCCTATGAAGCATTCACAAAAGAGCTCATTCGTGGACTTTCAGGGGCTAGGGCTGAAACATTCATCGTCATAGACTGCTTAGGGTTTAGGGCTTAGGGCTGTAGGGTTGATTTGCTTAGGAAACACCCAAACGAATGTTCTTCCTTGCAAGGGCAGATTATTTTTTTTTGCTTATTCTTGTTATTTTGTTATTTTCAAATACTTTTTTTTTGGGGGGGGGGGGGGGGTTTTGGGGAGGGGGGGGCGGGGGGGGGGCGGGAGGGGTGGCAGGGGGGGGGGCGGGTCGGCGAGGGGGGGGGGTGGGGGGGGCGGGGGCGGGGGGGGGGGCGGGGGGGGCGGGGGGGGGGGGTTCTTTAGCAAATGGGAGAACCGTGCGGCGTTCGGGCTTGTGTCAGGTTCGTTTGTCAGGGTTTTCAGGGTTTACAGGGGCCTTTGCGGGGGCTTACGACCCTAGACCCTAGACCCTAAACCCTAAACCCCAAACCCTAAACCCTAAAAGGTTTGACAGGTTGGGATGTTCCCTTATACTGACAGGCCTTTAGTAGTTGGGGGGGGGGGGGGGCTACTATAATCCCTATTAAGGGCCGTTCGTGTAAGGGGGAGCATCTCAATTCACAGGGTTTGTCGGGTTGAAAGGGGGGTCCAGGATGTATGGGGTTCAGACCAGAGGGCTGCTAAGAGAGTGTGTGTTGTTGTTTGTTGTGTTTTGTGGGTTTAGGGTTTAGGGTTGAGGGTTGAGGGGTTTAGGGTTGAGGGGTTTAGGGTTTCGGGTTTAGGGTTTAGGGTTTAGGGTTTAGGGTTTAGGGTTTAGGGTTCCGTCTCATACTGTCTCTTGTAGGCTTCGTCGAGTGCATTGTTCTATGCTGCAACATGTCCCTGGTCCCCACTTGGGATGTTGCCCCTGATACTCGCCGTCCTGAATTTCCTGAATAGGGATTAGAGTACCACCTATGATAATCCCAATTAAGGACTGCTAGTATAAGGAGGAACATCCCAACCCTAAACCCTAAACCCTAAACCCTAAACCCAAAACCCGAAACCCTAAACCCTAAACCCTAAACCCTCCGCACAGTAGCTTGTCCAGTCTGATCCCGTGAATGCGCTGGGCGAGCCCGCGGGACCAAAACGCAGAGAAGCATTGGGGCTCTGGACCGCCGAACCCAGCGCCTAAACCCTAAACCCTAAACCGTAAACCCTAAACCCTAAACCCTAAACGCTAAACCCTAAACCCTAAACCCTAAACCCTAAACCCTAAACCCTAAACCCTAAACCCTAAACCCTAAACCCTAAACCCGAATTAAACCCTAAACCCTAAACTGCAGATCCAGAGGCCAAATTCTGTGAAAGCCTTTGTCTCCTAAACCCAAACCCCGAAGCAAGCGTTTTGGGGCTTGTAGGGTTTAGGGTTTAGGGTTTGGGGTTTAGGGTTTGGAAGCCCTCGAAGGACTGACAACTGGCTCCTGGTGGTCCACTTGTTTTGTGCATGTTTTTTGGGTCCTTAAGTTCTAAGTTCAAACCCCAAACCCTAAACCCTAAACCCTAAACCCTAAACCCCAAACCCCAAACCCTAAACCCTGAACCCTAGACCCTAGACCCTAAACCCTAAACCCTAAACCCAGACCCATGCTTGAAGAACCTGAGGCGGGCAACTTCAACAAAAGCGCGGCGATCCTGCTGTCTCTGATCTTCCTTGAGGCACTCACGCCTGAGCCTCTACAAACAAACCGGCGGAGCCCACACCCTAAACCCTAAACCCTAAACCCTAAACCCTAAACCCTAATGCCTACACACAAATCGCTCGACTCCCACGCGATCTAGTTTGTCTCACAGAGTTCACCCCTGACTCCCTAAAGCCTCAGGCCTCTAGCTCCCAAAGCCCGAAACCCCAAACTCCCAAACCTTACCCCAAACCCTCAACGCCATGCTGTTCAGGCCTAATCCGTACTCGGGGGGTTCAGGGTACTTATAACCCCAAAAATAACTGTACTTATAAGCCCCCTAAGTCCCCGAAGTGCAAGTGGACTTATAAATTGTGTTCCCTAAACCCTAAACCCTAAACCCTAAACCCTAAACCCTAAACCCTAAACCCTAAACTGGGGATTACGAGTGCCCATGAGCCTCCAAGTAAGCCGCCTACCTACAAAGCCTTCGAAACCCATCATCCCCTGAGCCTTCTTGGCTGCGGATGAACCCTAAACCCTAAACCCTAAACCCTGAACCCTGAACCCTGAACCCTACACCCTAAACCCTAAACCCTGACCCCTAACCTCAAGCATCCCGAGCCTACTGCTAGAAAACCCAAGGGTCGAGAAGGACCGCAAAACAGGGAACCCAGATCAGTATCTCCTAGAAACCCTCTTCTAATCCCCATAACCCACCTTACTAACCCTACCTACTAAGTCAAAAGGGCTTCCAAGCACAACCAGACCCTAAACTCCTAAACTAAACCCCTAAACCCTAAACCCTAAACCCTAAACCCTGAACCCTGAACCCTGAACCCTAAACCCTAAACGCGAAATGCCCATGGCCCCTTTCCGAAGGGCGCGGCGCCCTGGAAAGGCGGTGGGCTCCGAGACGTCGCCAAGATAGGCCTGGGGTTTTTAGGGTTTAGGGTTTAGGGTTTAGGGTTTGGGGTTTAGGGTTTAGGGTTTAGGGTTTAGAGTCTGCGCTTTGGGTTGAGGCTTTAGGGTTTTTGGGTTTAGGGCTGAGGGTTTATAGGGCCTAAACCCTCAACCTGTTTTATTCCTAGGTTACCCTTGGGAGTTGGTAAAGAAAGCATCTTCCCCTGGTCAGGCCCTTGGGCTTAGGAAGGCCTGTTTTTGGGTGAAGATGGGCGCCTGCACCTCCCTTATGCACCCCAAGAAGGATGCGACAGAGCATGAGGCTGAAAGTTCCCAAACCCGAATGTTCAAAGGCTGAGGGTTCAGGGGCTTAGGGGTTTAGGGTTTAGGGTTTAGGGTTTAGGGTTTAGGGTTTAGGGTGCTTGGCCAACCCAGTTAAGTATGCTCAGACTCATCAGTGGAGAATTGCCCTAAACCCTAAACCCTCAACCCTAGACCCTAAACCCTAAACCCTAAACCCTAAACCCTAAACCCTAAACCCTAAACCCTGAACCCCACACCCTAAATCTGGAAACTTCCAGGAGGGCTATAGGGGACTTGGAACTCAGGCGCTGTCTTGGGCAACATCGGTGCTTTCACCTGCTACAACATCTTGAAGAAAAGGCCCGGACAGGGTTTGGGTTTTAGGCTGCTGGGGGCTAGGGTTTCGGGTTTAGGGTTTAGGGTTTAGAGGTTAGGGTTTAGAGTTTAGGGTTGAGTGCTTTTGGCTTCGCGGTGTTGCTCCATGTAGGGTGTCAGGGCTCATGGTTCACCTTCCTGAGGTTAGGCTTGAACCTTACACCCCAGATCCTCAGCCCTAAGCCCTTAACCCTGACACATGTCAAGGCCCTAGAATTCTGAATCCCTGTACCCTAAAACCGTAAACCCTAAACCCTAAACCCAAAAACCTACCCTAGAGCACAGGGTAGGCACACTTGCTTTGGCAATCCCCTCCAGACCCTGGCTTGCCTCAAAGACTACGACCCCTCTTCTACTAAAAACGTAGGGAAATATAGTCAAACAATTATTAATCATTATTTTGTATATATATATATATATTGCTAGTATTGGTGTTAT
This sequence comes from Symbiodinium natans, assembly GCA_905221605.1. Lineage (NCBI taxonomy): Eukaryota > Dinophyceae > Suessiales > Symbiodiniaceae > Symbiodinium > Symbiodinium natans. Next base: position 205,312 of record CAJNDS010002267.1, on the reverse strand, counting down.
AGCTGGAACTGGTAAAAATGTTTTGCTTGAGAACCCCGAAACAAGCAACACACATCTTCCTCAGGGTAACATAGGGATTGTTGTTGTTTTGATTCTTTTGGGGTTCTCAAGCAAATAGTAGACTGAACATCCTTATATTGCCCTTATAAGGAGGTTTGCAAGTTTTGCTGTTTAGGGGGGAGGGTTCTTAAGCAATTCGTAGTTCTTGGGTCTCTGCTAAAAAAGGTTTCCTTCTTACGCTGGGAGGATGACCTAAGGTTTAGGGTGGGGGGGGGGGGGGGTGGTTAGGGGTTTTGGGGTTTTGGGGTTTTGGGGTTTTGGGGTTTTGGGGGTTTGGGGTTTTGGGGTTTTGGGGTTTTGGGGTTTTGGGGTTTTGGGGTGTTGGGTTTTGGGGTTTTGGGGGGGTTTTGGGGGTTTTGGTGTTTTGGGTTTTTTTTGGGGTTTTGATTTTTGGGTTTTGGGGTTTTGGGGTTTTGGGGTTTTGGGGTTTTGGGGTTTTGGGGTTTTGGGGTTTTGGGGTTTTGGGGTTTTGGGGTTTTGGGGTTTTGGGGTTTTGGTGTTTTGGGTTGGGGGTTTTGGGGTTTTGGGGTGTTGGGGTGTTGGGGTGTTGGGGTTTTGGGGTTTTGGTTTTTAGGGCTCAAGATCGCACCAGCAACCTGATCAAGTGTGATCTTCTGGCCCAAAGCACTTGGAATGAGAAAATTCGGAGCCGTGGGGCCTGGGGGTTCGTTTGAGTTCGGTGGAGTGGGTCGTGTACTCTTAATCCACAAACACAAAACCGGGGGGTGGGGGAGGGGTGGTGGGTTTTGTAGAGTTAGGGAATCACTTGCCCTCCATACCCTAAACCCTAATCCCTAATCCCTATGCTCCCCGAAGGAAGCTAGGGTTTAGCCCCTAAGGTTTCGGGTTTCGAGTTTTATGTTAGTTCAGGGTTGCTGGTAGGTTTAGGGCTTAGTGTCGAACTTCCCGGCAACAGCCTTTTTCTTCCAGTGGCGAAAGAAACAGGACTTGCATCAGCTCTCACTTGGGCAAAACAAAGAGGTTCAGGGCCTCAACCAACAAAATCTGGTGCTTGCTTCAAGAATCCTATACCAGGACTGCATAGCCTTGAAAACATACAGCGTCGTCTCCTCTTAGTAGCCGAGTAGTGCCCTTTTCCTTTTTGTTGGTTCAAGGTTCCCTTATAAAGAAGCCAACCTCTGAACCCAAAACCCACAGAACTTTGTCATAGTTGGGTAGCATTTTAAATTTTTGAGGGTACTTAAACTCCAATCAGGAATACACATTTAAATTTTAATACTTTCCCAACCATGAACTAGAAAAAGGGTACCCTTATTGAAGTATGGCTACTGGGCTACCAGGGAGTGACATTCCTCTGCAGGCCAAACAAGCACAGCACCCGCTCCTCTCAGATCGCTGAAAACCCCACTTATTGTTGAATATTCCCTGCCCAATGTCTATTCCTAATGTGTATATATATATATATATATATATATATACATGTATACGTATGTACGTATGTATGTATGTATGTATGTATGAATGTATGTATGTATGTATACATACATACATACATACATACATACATACATACATACATACATACATACATACATACACACATACATACATATGCATATCAGAACTCTTCGTGTATATTGTAAAAATGATACAGTTCAGAATGGAAGTAGCTAATTATGTTCAGGGTGGTGACTATTCCAGGGCAGGGATTGCAAATCAGCCACAAAATTCCCTGAACGCGCGGCATTCCTAAGCCATAAACGCTATAACCCTAATTAACCTCTAAAGGTAGTTACGTGGTCCCTGAATCCTCAGGGGGACCGAGTACCTACCCTATATAAGATTTAAGCTATACTTAACCCCCCCCCCCCTCCTCGCCGACAGGAAGACGGCTGCGAGCAAATGACCGAGACAACGTTTCTGATGTTTCAGGTGGGAAGGGTTCTATTCCCCTACAGGGACTGCAGTATAAGTAGTTATACCAGCTAAAGCGGAATACATCGGGTTTAAGTGTTATAAAGGTTTAGGGTTTTGTGTTTGGGGTTTTGGGTTAGGGTAATTGTAGACAGTCTCCGAAAATATTAATACAGACATAGAAAAAAAATATATATATATATACACATATGCATATTCATAATGTAGTTAGTTACGGCAAGGGGGTTCCTCCCTAGTTGCCTTCACCCCCTGCCCTTGCCTTCATAAAGTGATACAAGGACGCTTGGTGCAATCGACCTATCGGATCGTCGTCCCGAAGTAGCTGAATTACTTACCCTGAAAGTCACAATACCTTGAGCCCTACGCCCTAAACCCTAAACCCTAAACCCTAAACCCTAAACCCTAAACCCTACACCCATCAGTTGCTGGCAGGCTTGATTTCAATGGCCATCTGAGTTTCAGAGGAGGGCCGCCCATGCCGTCTGGCGCCAGGATGGGCCGTGATACCCTGCAAATCCTAAACCTTGAGCCCTATTTAGGGTTTGGGGTTTGGGGTTTAGGGTTTAGGGTTAACCCCAAACCCTAAACCCTAAACCATGGGAGGCTGAGAGAGGTTGTTAGGCTGTGGGTTTGTTTCGGTTTACGTCTGTTTCCTTAAGAGCCCCTTAAAAATACAAGATTGTTTTCCGTGTATGTATTGCCCTTCAAGGAGGAACATATATATGTATATATATATATATATATATATATATGTTTTTTTTTTTTGGGGGGGGGGGTTATTAAGCAAACAGTAGGTTGTAGGGTTGAGGGTCACAATCGGCGTGCCTTCCTCTCATGGCGCCTGAAGTTAGGGCGACTTCAGGCGGAGAGACTATGTCTTGAGAAGCTACCCTCTGGCGGCAGCTTCCCCCTCACCCTTAGGGTTTAGGGTTTAGGGTTTAGGGTTTAACCCCAAACCCCCAACCGCCCTATACCCTTCCCTGCGCTTCAAGGGGTTGGCTTCCTGTAATATGCGTACTTCATGAAGCCCCACATGATGGCAACCTTTACTTTTCCAGGTTGCTCAACTCCAAACACTAAACCGTAGTTAGTTCCTGGCTTGAAATTTCGTCGAATCATCCCGTGCTCCCCCTCCCTACGTCTGAACCCCACACCTGTTGCAGTTTGGACTTTGCGTGTGTTTTTTCTCGGGGTTGGTTCTCGCTTCCCTTTGCAGAGCTTCTGGGTACTAAACCCTCAGCCTAAACCCTAAACCCTAAACCCTGAAACCCTAAACCCTAAACTCGCTGCAACATGTTCTTCACCAGGGGCGGTGCCCTTGCCCCACAGCCCCCATAGCTTCCAGGATTCCTACGTAGGGGAGACATTGTGACCTCTAAGCCAGGGACCTAGCCACCACGTACCTACCCCAAACCCCAAACCCCAAACCCCAAACCCCAAACCCCAAACCCCAAGCCCTAAACCCTAAACCCTAAACCCTAAACTCTAAACCCTAAACCCAAAACCCGAAACCCTAAACCCCAAACCCCAAACCTCAAAGCAAGGCCCGCTGTCCGCCGGAAATTGATTGCATCTCAACGGCTTCGCAGCCAACATACGACCAGACCTGCCAAAGCATCTGCGAGCAGGAAGGCCGAACAAAGGGGGCTAACCCCTGTACACGCAAACCATCCAGTCCCTAAACCCTAAACCCTAAACCCTAAGCCCTAAACCCTAAACCCTAAACCCTAAACCCTGAGCGTTGCCTGCAGCCCCCAAGATGATGTGTACGTTTCAGGGTTTTAGGGTTTAGGGTTGAGGGTTGAGGGTTTCGGCAATTGTGGGCGTCTGCTTTGCCTTCCCGTTTCGGGGTCTCAGCCTAAAGAAGCCCTCACTCCATGCATGCCCTGCAGTTGGCTGAGCTCTTAAATCATTTTTAGGGCTTAGGGTTTCGGGTTTCGGGTTTGGGGTTTAGGGTACTATGCTAAGCCTGTAACCCCCGGTTTGTTGGGGTTGGACATTGAGCCTGATCAAGACTAGACTATAGTGACTAGACTATAGAGCACTCATCTCAAGTGGCAGTGGAGAGGTTTAGGCGCCAAAGCCTTTGCCGATTGCATTGCAGTTTTCCCAGAAGCCTCCGTACCTTCACGATCTTCAGAGTGCTAAACCCTAAACCCTAAGCCCTTAACCCAAACCCCTAAACCCCTAAACCCCACGACGAACGAGAAAGTCGACCCTTAACTTGCGCTGTGGGGATAACTTAAAAATTAAGTACTTGCTGGTAGCCCCACGGTACCCATTTTTGCTTTTGTTTTGGTTCAAGGCTATCTTCTAAAGTAACCAAACCTAAGGGAACCCTTGTTAGAATATCTACCAAGACTTCTAGCCCAATTCTACCTATACCAGATAGTTCGAAGGTCTAATGGGCCACACGCTAGGGGCCTCGAATCATCGCAACCCCGAAGCCCTGAACCCTAGAACTCTAAAACTCTATAACCCTCGAAGCCTATAAACCTTATATCCCTAGAATCCTAAACCCTAGAAAACTTAGCCCCACAACTTCGAAACCTTGAAGCCCTCGGACCCTAAACCCTCGGACCCTCAACCCTAAACCTCGGACCTTCACACCCTAAACCCTAAACCCTAAACCCTAAACCCTAAACCCTAAACCCTAAACCCTAAACCCTAAACCCTAAACCCTAAGCCCCCTCCCCCGGGCCCCCCGCGGGCGGCCCGCCTGGCCGCCATGGCGCCGAAGAAGGCACCGAAGGCCTCCCCCAAGGCGGCAGAGAAGGCTCACGAATCGACATGTGTGGGTTTAGGGTAGGGTTTGCGGTTTGAGGTTTTAGGGTTTGGGGTTTGGAGTTTGGGGTTTTTACCATTCTTGGGGTTAGTTCGCTTTAGGGGGGAAGGCCCTAAATGCACGAGAATCTGCAGGACTCTGGGCCCTTCTAGAACACCGGGACATAAGAAGCAGACCCCCAAATTTGGCTTTGTTATCACTCGGGTAGAAGCCCTTCATACCCAAACTTCAAGTAAGACCCTTTGTGCAAAATCCCTATAAACCATAAACGCATTCCACCCTGGCAGCGTTAGTAGCAGGCCTGTGAAGCCATGGATGTCCCCCCCCCCCCCCCCCCCCGATGATGGCCTTCGGGTTCACGAAGCGTTCAGGAAATAGGTTGGGATGTTCCCCCTTATACAAGCAGCCCTCAGTAGGGATCTTCATAGGGGGTACTATGATTGAGGACTGTTAGTATAAGGGGGAACATCCCAAGGCATGGGGCACAGACCTTGATTCAAAGCCCCATATCATGCTACACTCGTACCTTTGCCTTGCAGGAAGCCCATGAGCGAGATCAGTATGTGCGGTATCAGTAGGTTCTGCGTCTTGGGCTTCCGCATCTTTACCCCTTAACCTCTATAAACCCTGAGCCTTACCCTAAACCCCAAACCCCAAACCCTAAACCCTAAACCCTAAACCCTAAACCCTAAACCCGAAAGAGGGTTTTGGGCCTGCGAAGGCAGCGCCGAAGACAGCGCCCAAAGCGGCACCAAAGACTGCAGAGAAGGCCGCCAAGAAGTGCTCCACTCAGTTTAGGGTTTAGGGTTTGGGTTTAGGGTTTTGGGTTTTGGGTTTAGCGCGCTGTGCTCCCGGGAGTCGCAGGGCTTGGGTCCTATAGGAATGGAGAGTTCGAGGCAGTTGGTCCCTAGGACAGTGGCCCACCCTAAACCCTGAACCCTAAACCCTAAACCCGAAACCCTAGCAATGGTAGGCAGTTTCCAGGGGCAGACTTCGACTCCCTTACTGGCCCTACAAAAACACAGAACAGTCCTAGAGTCCAGGTTCCAGAGTAGGCCCTTATTCGCTGAGGGTTTAGGGCGCAGGGGCTTAGGGTTTAGGGTTTAGGGTTTAGGGTTTAGGGTTTAGGGTTTAGGGTTTAGGGTTTAGGGTTTAGGGTTTACGGTTTCCCTTATAAGCCCCTTTAAGCCAAAAAGAGCACCCTTTTTTGTTCTAGGTTACTCTTGGGTCTCGAAGTCTTGCTTGGCCAGGGTAAACCCTGCTTTACTCCGAACCCTCTGCCCCAGACCTTGTATCTGAGCCCCAAGCCCACCCTAAAACCCTATCAACCCTACAAAGCCTGTAAACCCTATAAACTCTATAAACTCTATAAACCCTATAAACCCTATAACCCCTGCAAACCTTATAAACCCTACAAACCTTATAAACCCTAAACCCTAAACCCTAAACCCTAAACCCCAAACCCCAAACCCTAAACCCTAAACCCTAAGCCCTAAACCCTAAACCCTAAACCCTAAACCGCCTTCGGTGCCGAGGATTGCCAAAGCAGCCCAGGAAGCTGAAAGGCAAGCTGCCGTGGATGCCATGCTGACGCCAAGCCCGCACCCGGAAGGTTTAAGGGTTTAGGGTTTAGGGCGTCTCGCCGCGCAGCGGCAGTAAGTGCCATGTGTAAATGGCGCCCCTACACAATTAGGGGGTGTGGGGGGGCGGCATGTCACGCGAAGGCATCTGTTGTCAATGTAATCCAACAATTTCATTGGTGCTGGGTTCTTTCTCCCCACCAGCTGTGAGCTTTCACAGGCCACCACCCAAACCACTGCCTTTTCGGGTTTAGGGCTGTCGCCCTCAATTCCCACCATTGCTTTCTCCAAGGTGGGGGTGGGGTAGACCCGGCCGGCGAAGGGGCGGGGGGCTTGCGGGGCGAGCCAGCGGGGGTCAGGGAGGGCTAGAGGGCGGGCGGTCCAGGGTGGTGGACTTCTGAGGGCTCCTGTCCTCGGTTTTTAGGGTGGTCTCATCAAGAGGAGGATCAGAGGATCCCTGTGTAAATATGGGCGCCACTCTGGTGGCCTAGTGGCAAGGCGAGCCCTAGGGGCTCTCTATTCGACCATTCTCCAATGGCTCCACCCGTTGTCCATCCAGTAAAGGTGTCCATCACTGCCGGGCATCTTCTGGGTCCAGGCACCCTAGAAAAGGGTGGGTACGGCCTAAGCAGGCCGGGTGGGAATTATTCCTGGGAATTTAGGGTTTGGGGTTTAGAGGCTTCAGCATTTAGGGCTTAGGGTTTAGGGTTTTGGGTTTAGAATGTTGGGTTTGTTCACAGGGTTTGTGCTCCACAAGGGTTGAGGGTTTTTGGTTTCCAGGTGTTGGCTCGGAATTCGGGTCCTGAGTAGGCCTGTTGTCTTGAGGGCATGATCTGAAGGGACCCCTCTTTAAGGGGTATAAGGAGGGACCCCAGGGAAAGGACCCTTGATCTTCTTCCCCTATATAACCCCCATATATGCTGTATATAGCCCTATACACCCAAGTAGCCCCGCTCAACGCATGCCCGTTCTCAGCAATATCGGTTAAGCTTCAGCGACTACGCTCGTCCCTCTGAACTTTGTGGACGCATCACGTTCCTTTTGCTGGCAGGAGATCTGCTCCCGCCCGTACCGAAATCAACATCTCTCCTGGCCTCTATGCAAGGTTCTGACGAACATCGAGCAGCTTTGGCCATTTTTGCCAGCCTTCCAAAGGTCTTCGTGATGCACACTGCTATGCGATTCAAGGATGCTCTTCTCTCGTCAATTCTTGCCAAGATGCGCACAAAGAACGCGAGCAAAGCTGACAGAAACAAAGTGGACTGCTCTATGGGAGCTCTGAGAGCTTCAAGGACGCCGGAGGCTCCAAACCCATTGGCAACCCTGGAAACTCGAAGCCCCCGCGTAGTATCCATGAATATGGATGAGGATTTGGGATGTTCCCCCTAAGTCCTTAAGAGTGATTTAAATAGGGGGTGTTAAAATCCCCATGAAAGGGACTGTTAGTTTCAGGGGGAACCTTTCCAATGAGGATGTTTGGTTTTTTTTTCGGGCGTCCGGAGATAAATAGAGTATTTGGCCTTCGTGCTTTTTGTTGCGATCTCCCAGTGCCAAGAAGCAAGCGGACATGACCCCAGACAAGCGCGATGCAAGTGATATAGGGGTCGGAGTAAGTACTAATGGTCCTTGTGGTCCCTTTGTAAGTATACTGTCATAACCCCCCAAGCCCTATTCGAATTTTTCAGGCCCTGATAATGATAATTTGATTCGGCCAGGCTTCGTAACTTGTATAGAAGCCCTAAACACCCTAGACCAAACCTCTGAGAAAAAGAGAAGGGCAGTCATCCTCATGAACCCTAAACCCTAAACCTTAGACCCTAAACCCTAATCAGGCTTCCGACCCCCCCCCTAACCTAACCCCCCCCCCCCCCCCCAGTTCGGTACAGGCTGGCGGATTGAATAGGGGCGATTGCGGGATCGGGCTTTGGGGTCGGGAGGTTTTAGTATCAGGGGTACTCTAATCGGAGAAGGGATGAAACCCTCAACCCTGAACCCTAAACCTTAAACCCTCAACCCTCAACCCTCGGCCCTAAACCCTAAACCCTAAACCCTAAACCCTAAACCCTAAACCCTAAACCCTAAACCCTAAACCCTAAACCCTAAACCCTAAACCCTAAACCCTAAACCCTAAACCCTTCTCCTAAACCCTAAACCCTAAATCCTAAACCCTAAACCTATTCCGCAGACTCAAGCCCAGGAACCCGGAGTGCTCCGAGGAGGAAGAGTCGGAGGAGGAACCGCCACCCAAGGTGCGGAAGAGTTGAGGGTTCGGAGGTTGGGTGGTTTAGGGTTTAGGGTTTCGGGACTCGGGTTTTTCGGGTTTGACATTCGGATTCGAGGTTTAGGGTTTGGGGTTTGGGGTTTAGGGCTTTGGGGTTCAATTCCTTACGCGTGCACCGTGCTCCACCTCCCCCCCCTTCCGTTAATCTTGGGGTGCTTCCTTCTTGTCGGAAGGCTTGCATGTACAGCAATCAGGAAGTGAGGCCCTAAACCGGGATGGGAAGGGATAGGGTATGAGCCTCGTGTACGGTTCTCAGAGTTCTGGTATAGGTGAACTCTCCAAGTCATCCCCATTCTAGACCCAAACACCAAGCCCCAACATGCAAGCCCCTAAGCCCCTTCTGAAAGCAACAAAGTTAGCTCCCCAAGCCTGCACGTCAAGCCCTAAACCCTAAGACAAGTTTGTCCGGCTATTCAGGACCTTTGGGGCTGTTTGGGGGGAGGCACGGTAGTATCTGCTACAATGTCTTCCGGGCGTCATAAGAACATTTCGCCTGTCAGAATCAATTGCCAGGCTTCTCTCCCCGGGGGGGCTGCCGGAGGACTGGCTCCTTTTGGCATCCCCGGACCATGTAAAGAGACTCCCAAGTCGGGTTCGACTGTTTAGCCAGGGCGAAGGGGGTGACATGCTGTAGAGCAAGTGCAAAACACCCTAAGCACTAAGCCCCAAACCCTAAATCCTAAACCTAAGCCAAAAACCCTGTGCCCGAGGCCCGAGATATGAGAGGCAAGCATTGTTCCAAATACGATGTAGTTCATCCATCACACCCTAATACCTAAACCCTAAACCCTAAACCCTAAGCCCTAAGCCCTAAGCCCTAAACCCTAAACCCTAAACCCTAAACCCTAAACCCTAAACCCTAAACCCTAAACCCTAAACCCTAAACCCTAAACCCTAAAACCCAAACCCTAAACCCCGCCTTTCAGGCGGAGGCCACAGGATTTCAGCCGCCGCCGAGGTCAGCGGCGCAGCGAGCAGAGGCTGGGTGTCTTGTGTTTTTGGTTTGGGGGGTGCGGGGGGGGGGGGGGGGGTTGAAGTCGGTTTAGGGTTTAGGGTTTAGGGTTTAGGGTTTAGGGTTTAGGGTTTAGGGTTTAGGGTGTAGGGTGTAGGGTGTAGGGTGTAGGCATCTCAGGCTTCGAGGCTTGAAGGTTTCGGGCTTCAGAGCCCCCCCGAACTCAGAGGAAGCAGCCTGGCATGAAGCCACATCAAGTTGCCCTAAACCCTAAACCCTAAACCCTAAACCCTAAACCCTAAACCCTAAACCCTAAACCCTAAACCCTAAACCCTAAACCCTAAACCCTAAACCCCCAACCTAAACCCTCAACCCTAAACCCTCAACCCGAAACCCGAAACCCTCAACTTGGGATGTTCCCCCCCTTGTACTGACATTCCTTAATGGGGATTATCGTACCCCCCCCCTTTTTTTATCCCTATAAAGGGCTGTTGGTATAGTGGGGGAACACTTGTACTAGCCATCCTTAATAGGCATTCTCGCACCCCCGATCAGAATCCCTATGCAGGGCTGCTTTTGTATCAGGGGGAACATCCCAACCCCTCGACCCTAAACCGCTGTTCGCCGACCTTGCTGCCCCCCAAAGTCCACGACAGCAGCCTGTCAGAATTCTAGAGTTATTCAGGTTTTAGGGGTTCAGGGTTTTAAGGTTTTAAGGGGTTTGGGGTTTAGGGTTCTTAAGGGTTTTAGGGGTTTAGGGTCTAGGTCCGACACCTCTCCTGGCACCCTCGAAGCTCGCGCCGGGAAAGGAGAAAGAAGCAGAACAGCGCATGCGCGAGGAGTCGGATGCTCTGGTTTGGGAACTTAGGGGATTTTTCGAGTTTAGGGTTTAGGGTTTAGGAGGTTTAGGGTATGGGGGGGCCTAAGTCTAGTTGTTTTCCCCGAGCCCTAACCTTTCCAGAAACCCCGGAGAAGCCCGAAACTTTTGGGCCTTCCATCCGAGACGTTTGCCCCCGGAGTAGGGTTTGAGGTTTAGGGGCAGTGCTAGCACAGTTGGCTACCCCACAAGGCTCTTCCCTATACCCGAGCTTAAGAATCCGAAGCCTCGTAATTGTAGGTTTCTCAGAGGGTTGTAGAACAGAAGAGAGGCAAAACTCGACAAAACAAATATGTTCTTGACATTAATTGCCGCTTAAGCCCCCTCAGCCCCCAACAACTTCAACTCTACACTCTGAAAGCCTGAGCCCCTAAACCTCACTGGTTCTGAGTAGGGCATGAGGGAATGAGGTACCCTAGATGATCCCTTAAAGGGTGCCTCATTCCCTCGTTCCCGAGTAAACACAGGGGGGGAACTCCAAACCCTGTGCCGTAAAACAGTGAGCCTTACGTCCAGCTGTGTCCGCACCCCCCCGCAGGAGGCAGCCCGGCGGCGGGAAGAGATGCTCTGAGCTGTTTTGGCAGCCCTAAACCCTAAACCCTTAACCCGAAACCCTTAACCCGAAACCCCTCACCCTAAACCCTAAACCCCAAACCCCAAACCCTAAACCCTAAACCCTATAACCCTATAACCCTAAACCCTAAACCCTAAACGTCGGGGCGGGCTTAGGGTTCTGTTACATTTCCCTTATTGGGTTGAAGAGGATCATGTTCATGAACATTTTTGCAGAGGCTTCTGAGGGGCATCCTAGCCTACGCCCCATAAATCCGCAACCACAAGGCCTGCAACATGAAAGCGTTTACAACCTTGGACCCTAAACCCTACGAACGCTAAACCCGACATCCTAAACCCTTAATCCTAAACCCTAAACTTAAATCCCGAGCCCGAAACCCTGAACCCTAAACCCTAAACCCCAGATCTCTAAACCCTAAACCCCAAACCCTCAGTCCTAGAAGCCCTGCCGCTGGCCCTAAACCCTAAACCCTAAACCCTAAACCCTAATCCCTAATCCCTAAACCCTAAACCCTAAACCCTAAACCCTAAACCCTAAACCCTAAACCCTAAACCCTAAACCCTAAACCCTAACTCCTAAACCCTAAACCCTAAACCCTAAACCCTAAACCCTAAACCCTAAACCCTAAACCCTAAACCCTAAACCCTAAACCCTAAACCCTAAACCCTAAACCCTAAGCAAGCCCTGCCTTCTTCCCGGTCGCCTTCTCTGCGCGCTCGGCGGCCCTTTCGGCCAGTTTCCAAAATACTAAACCCCAAACCCTAAACCCTAAACCCTAAACCCTAAACCCTAAACCTGGCTGCTCTAACCTTCAGGAAACTGGCCGAAAGGGCCGCCGAGCGCGCAGAGAAGGCGACCGGGAAGAAGGCAGGGCTTGCTTAGGGTTTAGGGTTTAGGGTTTAGGGTTTAGGGTTTAGGGTTTAGGGTTTAGGGTTTAGGGTTTAGGGTTTAGGGTTTAGGGTTTAGGGTTTAGGGTTCAGGGTGTCAGGGTTTCAGGGTTTCAGGGCTTCAGGGCTTCAGGGTTTCAGGGTTTCAGGGCTTCAGGGCTTCAGGGTTGCTTTGGTAGGATGTGCCTATGAACCCTAGGAGAGACATCACTTCAAGTTGACCCCCTTATCACTCCCAGCTAAAGCAACCCTCAACCCCAAGCCCTAAGCCCTAAGCCCTAAACTTTAAACCCTAAACCCTAAACCCTAAACCCTAAACCCTAAACCCTAAACCCTGAACCCTAAACCCTAAACCCTAAACCCTAAACCCTAAACCCTAAACCCTAAACCCTAAACATCCTCAACCTCCAAAAAGGCTCCTTCTGATCCAGCCAGGAGGCGCCCAGAGCTCTGAAATTGCTTCGCGATGGCCTCCCTATTTTGCTAGGGTTTTTGGGGCTCAGCTAGGCTTTAGGGTTTAGGGTTTAGGGTTTAGGGTTTAGGGTTTAGGGTTTAGGGTTTGGGGTTTAGGGTTTAGGGTTTAGGGTTTAGGGTTTAGGGTTTAGGGTTTATAGGGTGTTCATTGAGAGGACCTGGCCGCACTCCTGGACAAGGTGGCCCAACAAGGCAAGCGGGGCTTCTGCCAAGCGTATTCTTAAAGGAACCAACCCCCCCCCCCCCCAAGAAAGGGGCCCTTATCGCAATATGGTTACTGGGCTACCAAGTAGTAATGATCCAACCTGCAGTAGGGCTCTTGTAACTCGAGTTGGAAGTAGAAGGGGGGGGGGGGGGCCTTCCTTAGGCGGTTTGTGGGTTACAAGGCTTATGTTTTGCGAAACGATGTTGCCTGGCCGCACTCCTGGACAAGGTGGCCCAACAAGGCAAGCGGGGCTTCTGCCAAGCGTATTCTTAAAGGAACCAACCCCCCCCCCCCCCAAGAAAGGGGCCCTTATCGCAATATGGTTACTGGGCTACCAAGTAGTAATGATCCAACCTGCAGTAGGGCTCTTGTAACTCGAGTTGGAAGTAGAAGGGGGGGGGGGGGCCTTCCTTAGGCGGTTTGTGGGTTACAAGGCTTATGTTTTGCGAAACGATGTTGCCTGGGAAGGCTGTTAGAGCGGAGCGTGCAACATTGCTGGGAAGACGGCTTTGTGTGGACGAATCCATCAGGTTCCTCACCAACCAGCACCATGAAAAGAGTTCCTTTTCTTGAGTTCCACGTGCCTAAGTAGAGAGACCCGTGCTACTTGTGTCGCCTTCACTCAGACAGAGTCTTTCCGAAGTAGCTGGGATGATGAGATAGACCCTCAACCCTCGATCCTAAAACCTAAAGCCTTGCTAGCCCAGTGGTACCCTTTTTCACCTTTTTTGGTTCAAGGTCCCCTTATAAAGTTACCAACCCCCAGAAGGGTGCCCTTATTTTTATCTGGTTACTGGGCTACTAAGAAGGTTTTCGTCACTTAATTTCGATGTCGATTTCAGAGCGCTGGGATCTTGGAGTAGTCAGGGTTTAGGGTTTAGGGTTTAGGGTTAAGGGTTTAGGGTTTAGTTTTTGCTCACAGGCTTCAAGCGCAAGATTGGGCAGTGGGTTTGACCTGGTCTTCCTAAAATTTAGGCTTTATATAGGGTTGAGGATCTAGGAAACCCCTCCCCCCCCCCGCAACCCTAAACCAGGGTGTTTGGGTTTGTGGGGTAACCCTAAACCCTGAACCCTCAAGGGCGTTTCGGGGGGCGGAGAAAGGGCCATATCATCCAAAGGCCTTAAAACCTAAACCCTAGACCCCATACACCCCAAACCCTAAACCCTAAACCCGCGCAGACCTCACCAGGCGAAGGAAAGCTCTCCAACAAGGCCATCGGAAGGGACTTTGCTATGGAAGCTCCACGAATAAACGTCAAATCCTAAACCCTAAACCCTAAACCTTAAACACTGAACCCTAAACCCTAAACCCTAAACCCTAAACCCTGAGAAGCCGTAGGGTGTGGCAGAACACTTCACTCAGGTGATGCAGAGGGTTTAGGGTTTAGGGTTTAGGGTAAGTTTAGGGTTTAGGGTTTATTCAGGGTTCAGGGTCGGGTAAAGTTTAGGGTTTTGGGGTTGAGGGGTTTAGGGGTGTAGGGTTTAGGGGTTTAGGGGTTTAGGGGGTTTAGGGGTTTAGGGGTTTAAGGGGTTAAGGGGTTTAGGGGTTTAGGGGTTTAGGGGTTTAGGGGTTTAGCGGTTTAGGGGTTTAGGGGTGTACGTAGGGGTGTAGGGGTTTAGGGGTTTTATAGGGTTTAGGGGTTTAGGGTTTTGGAAGGCAAGTCGGATAGCAATCTGTAATGCAATTCCCCGCAGCAACTGTTGAAAGGTTTTAGAGGTGTTATTTCATGTTTTTTTGTTTTTTTTTCGAGGGGGGGTGTTTGAAGATTTGTGCGGGGTGTTTGGGTTTGCAGTATTTGGGTGGCTAAAGGCTGCCGCTGGAAGCTACTTGAGGATGGTGCAGTGCCCTGCTGTTCTGCAGGGAGCATCTTGGAATCACTAGCAGCGGCGGCAGCATCAGCGCCAGCATGAGCACCCACAGTTTAGGGTTTACGGTTTAGGGTTTAGGGTTTAGGGTTTAGGGTTTAGGGTTTAGGGTTTAGGGTGACGCCCTGCGCGTTCAGCTGCCTTTGGGAAAAGGCTGCCCCACCTTGTTGGAGCGCTAAAGACCAGCGGTTGGTCGAACCGCGAAGACCTTCTCCTACGCCAATCACAGCATGGAGAGATGAGGGTTTAGGGTTTAGGGTTTAGGGTCTTGGCTTTAGGCTTTAGGGTTCAGGGTTTAGAATCCTACGCTCAACCCTCAACCCCGAATCTGCTTATTTTGGGATGTTCCCCCTTACACTAACAGTCCTTAGTAGGGATTCTCCTGGGGGGGGGGTACGAGAATCCCTAGTATTCACGATTAGTATAAGGGTAAGGGGGGGAACACCCCGAGCTACTTCAACCCTCAACCCTTAAACCCTAAACCCTACACCCTAAACCCTAAACCCTAAACCCTAAATCCTAAACCCTAAACCCTAAGTCTGCATACCTGCAAGGTTGACACACTAGTTGCGAGGCCAACGTCACCGCGGTGTGCTGATCCAGTGCCTGGCGTTCAGGGTTTGGGGTCTTGGGTTTGAGGTTTAGGGTTTAGGGTTTAGGGTTTAGGGTTTAGGGTTTAGGGTTTAGGGTTTAGGGTTCCGTGGTTTGGGTTTAGGGTTTAGGGTTCCGTGGTTTGGGAATATGGGGAGCGTCGGGTCTTAAAGCCTCCATAAGCCTCGAAGTCTTATGGCCAACCCCAAACCCTAAACCTCAAACCCTAAACCCTAAACCCTAAACCCTAAACCCTAAACCGTAAACCCTAAACCCTAAACCCTAAACCCTAAACCCTAAACCCGAAACCCTAAACCCTAAACCCTAAACCCTAAACCCTAAACCCTAAACCCTAAACCCTAAACCCTAAACCCTAAACCCTAAACCCTAAACCCTAAACCCTAACCCTAAACCCCAAACCCTAAACCCTAAACCCCAGCCGCAAGCTCCCGACTAAGCCCTTTCCAAACGTAGGAGCGTCGACTCTACGCCAAGCATCTCGAGAAGCAGAAGGAGGAAGCCGATGAAGAGGCAAGGGGCTTCAGCTTGTAGGTTCGGGGAAAGGTCTAGGGTGTAGGGTTTAGGGTTTAGGGTTAGAGGGCTTCAGCTGCGGGATGTCGAGGGTGCCGCCTAGGGTTCCAGGGTTTAAGGGTTTAGGCTTTAAAGGCTTAGGTTGGGATGTCCCCCTTATACTGACAGCCTCAATAGGGATTCTAGTAACCCCCTACTGTAATCCCTACTCAGGACTGCTAGTATATGACAAGGGGGAACATCCCAGGGTTAGGGTTTATGGCTTGGGCCAGTCCTGAGTAGGGATTATAGTAGGGGGTTACAAGAATCCCTATTGAGGCTGTTAGAAAAAGGGGGACATCCCAATCGGCGGCACCCTCGACATGCCGCAACTGAAGCCCTCTAACCCTAAACCCTAAACCCGAAACCCGAACCCTCCCTGCCTCCCCCCCCCCTCCCGTTCTGGCCCCCTGTCGCCTACCCCGGCCTTTGTGTGGCTTCCCTGCCCCCTTGACCGGTGCCCTCCACTTCACCCACAGCCGGCTGGTCCCTGACTGAATCCACCCTCCCTGAAACTGCCTAAGTTTGGACGGTGTGGGGTGGGAGAAAAGTGTCAGATGGCCCTCCACAATCGGGCCAATGCTGCTTTTCCCGCCTCACGAAGCTGTCGAGCGTGTTCCGAAACCTAACCTTCACAGCATCTACGCCCTATCACAGCATACCCTAAACCCTAAACCCTAAACCCTAAACCCTAAACCCTAAACCCTAAACCCTAAACCCTTCTCCTAAACCCTAAACCGAAGCGCCTCATGCCTTGGAGGAGGCTGCCGCGGCGAAGGCGACCATGAGCGCCGAGGCCGTGCGCCTCGAGGAGGATTCGGGGTTTAGGGTTTAGGGTTTGGGGTTTGGGGTTTCGGGTTTAGGGCTTAGTGTTTAGGGTTAACGTTTAGGGTTTAGGGATTTAGGGGTTTAGGGGGTTTAGGGTTTAGAGTTTTGGGTTTGAGGTTTAGGGGTTTGGGGGTTGAGGGGTTGAGGGGTTTAGAGTTCAGGGTTTGAGGTTTAGGGCCTTCCGGAAGCACATCAGGAGGATTTAGGGTCGAGGGTTTAGGCCTCTGAAGAGCTTACCTGTGGATATCTGTTTAGGGTTTAGGGTTTAGGGTTTAGGGTTTACGGTTTACGGTTTAGGGTCTAGGGTTTAGGGTTTCGGGTTTAGGGTTTAGGTTTTAGGGTTTAGGGTTTAGGGTTTAGGGTTTATAAAGTACTCAAAGGATTGGTAGGCAAACGAACTTCAAAAGCAACTCAAAAGGGTTTAGGGTTTATAGGGCCTAGAACTTCGGGTCTTGGGCTTCGGCTTCTTCGGCTTCTTAAGAGATAGGGTGCCGGGGCAAGGCTCAGGAAGTTTCGAGTTTAGGACTGAAAGGGTTTCGTCTGCAAGCCCTTCCGATGTTCTTCTATAGCGAAGGTATTTCTTCCGAAGCCACAAGCCCCGAACCCCAATCCCAAACCACCTCTCCGATCCTCACTCCTGGCGGCCTCGCGTTAAACCCTAGAAACCCTGGAAACCCTAAAAACCCCAGAAACCCAAAAAATCCCAGAAACCCTAGAAACCAAACCCTAAAAACCCTAAAAAACCCCAAAACAACTCTAGGGTTTCCACCCTAGAAACCCCAAAAACCCTAGAAACTCCAGAAACCCCAAAAACCCTAGCTAGAAACCCTAGAAACCCTAAAGAAACCCGAAAAACCCCCCCAAAAAAAACCGAGAAACCCTAGAAACCCGAAAAACCCTAAAAACCCCAGAGCCCTAGAAACCCTAGAAACCCCAAAAAACCGTAGAAGCCCCAACAAAACCTCAGAAACCCAAAAAACACCTAGAAACCCGAGAAAGCCCCGAAAACCCTAGAAACCCGAGAAGCCCAAAAGCCGTAGGGAAGCTTTGGGAGCCTTGGGGAGTAGTGGGAACCTTGGGTTACATACCCCCCCTTGAGCCCCCACTCCCTCAAGAACCATACTTCGGATCCCTGAACCCTAAACCCTAAAAACCCTAAAAACCCTAGAAACCCTAGAAACCCTAGAAACCAAAAAAACCCTAGAAACCCTAGAAACCCTAGAAACCCTAGAAGCCCTAGAAGCCCTAGAAACCCCCTAGAAACCCTTGAAACCCTAGAAACCCTAGAAGCCCTAGAAGCCCTAGAAACCCTAGAAGCCCTAGAAGCCCAAAAGCCTTAAAACGCCTCCGCCAGGAGCTAAAGGCCTTCGCCGTGTCCCTTCCGAGCGGCATGGAGCCCACGAAAGGCGAGCCCTGGGAGGTGAGAGAGGGTTTAGGGTTTAGGGTTTAGGTTTAGGGTTTAGGGTTTAGGGTATAAGGTATAAGGTGTCTAGGGTTTAGGGTTTAGGGTTTAAGGTTTAGGGTTTAGGGTTTAGGTTTAGGGTATAAGGTTTTTAGGGTTTAGGGTTTAGGGATTAGGGTTCAGGGTTTAGGGTTTAGGTTTTAGGGTTAGGTTTTAGGGTTAGGGTTTAGGGTTTAGGGTTTAGGGTTTAGGGTTCAGGGTTCAGGGTTTAGGGTTTAGGGTTTAGGGTTTAGGGTTTAGGGTTTAGGGTTTAGGGTTTAGGGTGCAGGGTTTAGGGCCATAAACACCCCGAACAAGAAAAACCTTAAAACCATACATCAACACCCCGTAGTAGGCTTCGGAAACCCGAAACCCCAGACACTGCCCCCCCACTCAGGGCTTCGAGGGCTTATATGAGCATCGGACAAAACCTCTGGAAGAGGTAGCCATGATTAGAGGAGGCGTATGGAATTGACAAGTCTGCTCTAGCACGGGAACCGATAGGGGCCGACCCTAAACCGATACCCAGCTCCCGTAGATAATTCCTGCATAACCGATAGGGGGCCGGGACCGCTACTCATATGGTTGAAGCAGGTCTTTTTGAGAGGGTTTAGGGTTTAGGATTATGGTTTAGGGTTTAGGGTGTAAGGTTTGGTTTGGGTTTATGCTTTGCGGCTAGGTTGCCCGGTGGTACCCCTTTCCCCTATTGTAGTCGAAGGTTCGGTGGAAGAACCCATTAGGGTTTAGGGTTTAGGGTTTAGGGTTTAGGTCAAAGAAGGTTCCCTTCAACTACTGAGCTCAGGAGGGAGTCAAATAGCCAGTTGTTGTTACTGCGGGCCCTAAAACCCTAAACACGAAACCCTAAACCCTAACCCTCGCCCTAAACTCCACGGTGCGGGAAAGGATGGGCTTGGAATTGCCGTCATTTAGACTTCAGTTCAGTGTCTACCGGACTAGGATTTCGGGGTACGACTGGCTGGGGCCTGTACCCGAAACCCTAAACCCTAAACCCTAAACCCTAAACCCTAATCCCTAAACCCTAAACCCTAAACCCTAAACCCTAAACCCTAAACCCTAAACCCTAAACCCTAAACCCTAAACCCTAAACCCTAAACCCTAAACCCCAACAGCACACTCCACCACGCACTCCAGCCCAGAATCTCTGAGGGGCCGTCGACCTCCACCTCGACAGCTTCTCCATTTCCGCAGGCTGCATGTCTAGGTTTAACAGCCGGGCTTGGGGCTTGCAGGGTTTCGGGTTCAGGGTTCAGGGTTCAGGGTTTAGTTAGGGTTTAGGATTTAGGGTTTAGGGTTCAGGGTTCAGGGTTTAGGGTTTAGGGTTTAGGGTTTAGGGTTTAGGGTTTTAGGGAAGTTAGGTTAGTTTAGGGCTTGACAATCGGGCTCAGGGCTTGTAGGGGTATGGCTTGTTTGCTTGAGGGGCTCACATGTCGCAGTGTTTCGTGTGGGTGACATGCCGAAAAGGGGCTTCAGGGCGTTTAGGGTTTTAGGCGTATAGGAGGGCCCATTTGAGGGAGTATATGCAGTAGGGTTCATAGCATTGTTATCGGTGAGTGTCTATGGGTTCTTGATGAGGATTGGCGAGTTTTTTGTATTGGGTCTTGGGATGCCCCCGCTCATACTAACGGTCCTTAATAGGGATTCTAGTACCCCCTATTGTAATCCCTATTCAGGACTGTTATATTTAGGGGGAACATCCCAAATTGGGTCTCCTTTACCCCCGAACTTTTAATCCACCGCAGCTGTCACCCTAAAACCCACAACTCTAAACACACTTGCCCGGCCCCTTCAGCTTCTCTGTCATTCACAACCCTCCCCATCAGAAACAGAATTAAGGCGATACGAAGTGTGTCCCAAAGCAAGGGCAGGGGGGTACAAACCCTAAAAAACCCTAAACTCTAAACCCTAAACCCTAAACCTAAACCCTAAACCCTAAACCCCAAACCCTAAACCCTAAACCCTAAACCCTAAACCCTGCGGGTCGACTTCAGGGGGGGAGCGGCTCTTTGACGACGCCTCCCTCAAGCTGGCGAAGGGCCGCAGCCGCCTGGGCCAAGGATCTTAGGTTCCAAGGTTTTTAGGGGGTTTAGGGTTAAGGGTTTAGGGTTTAGGGTTTAGGGTTCAGGGTTTAGGGTTTAGGGTTGGGGGGTTTAGGGTCTTGGTGGCTCGGGGTGGGTGGAGTTTGAGGGCTCATGAGCTGGGGTGGCCAGAGTTTGGGGGTTTGAGAGTATGAGATTTCCAGGTTTACGGGGGTTCTTCGGGTTTCTTATTTCGGGACGAAGACTCCTACCCTAAAGGTTGCACCCAGAAAGGTTGCCCTCAACACACACCGAATATGACCCTTATACTACCTTAAGGATCTTCAAAATGGATCCCCAAAACCCAAGGGTACAACCTTGGGGGTCCAAGGCCAAATCCTATGATGATTCTAGCTGCAGGGCAGGAGCCGAAGAGGGGATCTTACATGCTGCCCCTTTTTCAGCTAGTGATTCTAGGGTTCAGGGCTGAACTAGGACCCAGAGTAGGCCCATAATTCCCCCCTAAACCCTAAACCCTAAACCCTAAACCCTAACCCTAAACCCTAAACCCTAAACCCTTTGTTAGAGTCTGGGGCTCCCTTAGAAGCTCCCTTAAACCAAGAAGGGCACCCTGCTTCTTCCTAGGTTACTCTTAGGGGGTAGGGTCCCAAAGCCTGAGGCAGCCTGAGCCATTAGGGTTCAGGGTTTAGGGTTTAGGGTTTAGGGTCTAGGGTTTAGGGTTTAGGGTCTTGGGTTAGGGACTGTCAGTATAAGGGACGCATTAAGTGGGCGTGCAATGGCTGCACTTGTGGCCAGTGTGCAAAAGTCCGCCCACAGCTCAGTACTTGTGTAAGCTGCTGTTCCGGTCACTCCCGGCCCTCGTTGGCACCAGTGAGGGAACTGTGCTTGAGCTGCCTGCGGGCGCCCAAGATGACCTGCACTAGGGTCTCTACGTTAACAGAGCCTAACAGAGCCCAGGGCGGACCCTTTTAGAGGCTTTAGGGATGAGATGGTTGTGGCTGCATGCAAGTGACTCCCAAAGCCTTAGAAGGTAAAGTTTGAGATGTTCTCCCTTATACTAAGAGTCCTTAAAGGGATTACAAAAGTTTGGCATGTTCTCCCTCATACTAAGAGTCCTTAATAGGGATTACAATAGGGATTACTATAGTCCCTATTTAGGACTGTTAGTCTAACGGGGTGCATCCCAAGCTCAAGTGCCACAAACGCTCAAAAAGCCATTCCCTGCAGTGCACCCACGTTGGGTTCCGATAAAAGGGCGGGGGGGGAGGGGAGGGGGTGGGTGAGGATAGCAGGGGATCCTCTGAAAAGCAAACCTCAACTATTTGCTTAAGAGCCCCCCAAGAAAGAAAATTAAACAGTATTCTTCCTTATAAGCGCAACAGAGGGAGTATTATCTTTTTTGGGGGGGTTCTTCAGCAAATAGCAGCCCTAAATCCTAAATCCCTTATCCCTCAACCCTAAACCCTTATCCCTCAACCCTAAACCCTTATCCCGCAACCCTAAACCCTAAACCCTAAACCCTAAACCCTAAACCCTAAACCCTAAACCCTAACCCTAAACCCTAAACCCCTATATTCTATCCAGCATCGTGGCTCCTTGAAGCTCGACCTCAAAGCCCTGGTTCCCGACCCAACTTTTGTGAGGACTTTGGGGGTCTAGGGTTTAGGGTTTAGGGTTTAGGGCCAAAGTTTAGGGTTTAGGGTTTAGGGCCAAATAGTCCAGGTAATGTAAGCCCGACGAGCAAAGGATATGGCCTGTTGGGGCCGAATGGCGCTGGCAAGACCACCCTGCCCCGTGGCCCAAGAGTTCTGGGCTTTGGGGTTTGGGAGTTTGGGAGTTTGGGCATGGCAATTATCGTTGGCTTTCAGGGCATCAGTCGGGGGAGTTAGGGTTTTATGAGTTTGGGTTTGGGGTGTTCAAGCGAACCAGCCTAATCATACTTGGCGCAGCACTTGATTTGTCAGAGCTTCTTTTCCCGAGCGTTTGTGTGTCCTCCTGCACCATCGAAAAATGCAGCAGGACGCAACCCTATACCCTGAACCCTAAACCCTAAACACTACTCGCTGAAGCCCCTTTCTTACCCCAAATAGAATAGAATCCCCTTAAAGGGAAGCTCCCCCCCCCCACGGCCAGAAACGGGTACGTACCCCTATTTTCGGAAACCCCCTCATGGATGTGGTTCCTTACCTTCTTAAAAGGGTTCTGAAGCATGGGCCCTGTTTTTTTGTTTTAGGGACCTCAACTCCCGTCATGTTAAGGGTTTAGGGCTTTAGGGTTCAGGGTTTAGAGTTGAAACGCCATGAATTCCTTCCTGGCTTCCGGGCTGGACGTCCTTGGGCCTTAAGTCTTTTCATGCTCTGTTGCAAAATTGGTGAAGCTTATCGTGTGCGTACATCAGATTGAGTAAATTTTAACCTGACAGTTTCACCACAGCTGTCCAAAGATATCGTACGAGTATATAAAGAGTTTTGTATTCTACATGGAAAGTTCGACCAAACTCAAACTTTATGTTCATATATATATATATACTTATTTATTTATTTATTTTTATTTATATACTAATACATGCCATATTAAAGTGACTTGGTGAGAGAGCTCCTGGTATGCGTAAAACCCTAAACTCTAAAACCCTGGCAGATCGAAATGCTTTCTGAAAGCATCCACAGCACCAGAAAAGGGCCCGCACCTGCATTCGGCACTTATGTGGGTTACCCCGTTGAATGCCCCCTAAACACTCGCGTTTACAACCATACTGGTACTACAACCAACCTCTACTGGATTATAAGGACCAGAGTTTAACAACCCTAAACCCTAAACCACAAAGCCGCTTCAAGGTTCATTTGGGGTTTGCGAAAATAGGGGGCCCCCAAATATGGATCCCCAAATAGTAGGATCCCTTATAATCAGGACCCCACTAAGGTACCCCTAATCTCCTAAACCCTATAAACCCCATAAACCCTCTAAACCCTCTAAACCCTCTAAAGGCTACGGTGATGAACGAAATCATAGACGCGGCTGCCACTGGCCACGGAGGAGCGATGTTCAGCGGCCTGGCTATGCTCTCCGGAATTGGTACCGATTCCATCATCACGCAGGCAGCAAAAGGTGCAGGTCGGAAGGGCGTAGCTGCTGGCAAAGGAGGGTCTAGAGACACCGCGGTCAGTGTTTCAGATGACAGCCGGTTCTCAAACCAGGTTGCACTCGAAGCACCGGAGGCCAAGGCCTTCATGGCCACACTCATCACAGGCACTCCCGCCTTCTCACCTGAGAGGGCAGCCGTGTTCTTGTTTGACAACTTCGTTCCTTTCACCGCTGCAAAACCCTCTAAACCCTCTAAACCCTCTAAACCCTCTAAACCCTCTAAACCCTCTAAACCCTCTAAACCCTCTAAACCCTCTAAACCCTCTAAACCCTCTACACCCTCTAAACCCTCTAAACCCTAAACCCTAACCCTAAACCCGAAACCCTAAACCCTTAACCCTAAACCCTAAACCCTAACCCTAAACCCTAAACCCTAAAACCCTCTCCAAATCTTTAGTCCCCTAGGAACCACCCTGACCAGGCTCAAACACTTGGCGGCGCGACGGCTCCCCCTCCCGGAGCGGTGGGCTGTGACTTTGGTACAGCAGGACCCAGGGTTTCGGGTTTCGGCTACAGATGTCGGATTGGGGTTTAGGGTTTAGGGTTTAGGGTTTTAGGGTTTAGGGTTTAGGGTGTAGGGTTTAGGGTTTAGGGTAGGCAGCGACGCTCAAAGTAGTGGAGCAGCTTATTAGGGTGGGCGTCGGGTTCGTGCACGCATGTCTTCTCAGCCCCCATGCTGCAGCGCATCGTGGGCGCTTGGGGCCGGGGCCTACTATAGGGGTCGGAATAAGTACTAAGAATATTCCCTTATGGTCCGTGTATAGGGGTCGGAATAAGTACTAAGAATCTTTCCTTATGGCCCCTTTGTAATTCCATTAGAATAACCCCCAAAACCCCATTCTAATTCTTCCGGCCCCTATATGAACTCGGCTTAGGGCTCAAGTGTAGGCTTTGGGGCTGATCCTATAGGGTTTAGGAATCACCAATCTCAGCGACGGCTTTTTTTCTCAGATCAAAAAACGGATGATAAAACCAAAGTGTAGTACTTCATGTCCTGTACACCCTTGCCCATCACACTTTTGCCGGTCTGGCATAGATCCAAGTTCGAGGAAAACCTGCGTTTTTGTCGGTTTCCATGAGGCCTGATCGGTTTTGGGTTGTTTTGGTTTTAGAGGTGCATTCTTTTTACTTGGCCCCCGGGAGGGGGGGGGGGACTGTCTCTTCGATTAGGATACATTACAACAAAAAGGGTTTTAGTTACACCAATACAACGGGGATTGGTGGTTGCTCCTGAACGCTTAAACCCCTACACTCCCTACAGCCCCGAAACCCCAACCCAAAGCCCTACAACCCTAAACCCGAATCAAACCTTAAACCCAAAGCCCCAAGCCCTAAAACTCCAAACCCAGGACCCCTGAAGACCCTAAACCCTAAATCCTTTTGCCTCAAACCTAAACCCTAGACCCTTCTGCCCCAAACCCTAAACCCTAAACCCTTCTGCCCCAAACCCTAAACCCTGCACCCTTCTGCCCCAAACCCTGAACCCTGAACCCTAAACCCTAAACCCTAAACCCTAAACCCTAAACCCTAAACCCTAAACCCTAAACCCTAAACCCTAAACCCTAAACCCTAAACCCTAAACTGCCCCAAACCCTCAAAGCACAATTCCCCCAGGAGGCCGAAGCTACTGACCTGCCAGCCCGGGCCTTGCCAACGGAAGTGGGTCTAGGGTTTAGGTTTTAGGGTTTAGGGTTTAGGGTTTTTTGTAAGCGTGTAGAGGTTTGGGTTTGGGGTTTACAGCGCTTGGGACATGAACTCTAAATCCTCAACCTAAACCCTAAACCCTAAAACTCTTCAACTCTGAACCGCTGCCGCTGAGGTGGTGGATGAGGTTTTGTCGGCGGACACCGCGCGCCGCACCTTGCTTGATGCCGAGGCTTCTCTTGCTGGGATCGTGGTATCGTTTGGGGCTGAGATTTTCGGGTTTCAGAAGTATAGGGTTTAGGGTTTTGGGTTTAGGGTTTAGGGGAGTATAAGTTGGGATGTTCCCCCTTATACTGACAGTCCTTATTGGGGGTTCCATTCGGGGGTGCTACAATCCCTATCAAGGACTGTTAGTGTAAGGAGGCACATCCCAAGGTATCGGGCTTATAGGGCTTATGGGTTTTTGGAATTCATCGGGTTTGTGGGGCCCATTGGGCTTGTAAGCTTTGTAGGACTTCGAGGGTTTCTAATAGGGTTTATAAGGTTTATACAGTGTGTGGGGTTTATACATTGTATTGTGCGGCTTATAGGGCTTATGAGGTTATAGGGTGCATCGGGTGTATCGGGCCTTTAGGGCATTATGGAGTGTATGGGTTTAGGGTTATCCTAGGATGGTCCCTCAGTATGGGGCCCTTGAATGGGACTCGTTATATACCCTACACAACCCAAGGGCCACTTCAGAACCCTTCTAAAGGAGGTAGGGGCCCATGTAGCTACCCTTAGGGCCTTAGGGTTTAGGGTAGTAAGGGTTTCGTGCTTTAAGGGGTTGAAAAAGGGACCCCTAGAAGGGACCCCTTGATCTTATTCCGCTATATAACCCCTATATATTCCTCATACAGTCCCTAGATACCTAAGTAGCCCCTAAATAACCCCCACTCCTTCAGTCCCTTGAGTGTTTCGAGGGTTATCAGGTTTATAGCTAGGCTTTGGGGCTGAAACGGCCGCACCCATCGATATAACTCCCAAAGCAGCTGAGGGTTTACGATATTGGGGTACCTCATTGGGGTCCTTATTATAAGGGGGAGCCTACTATCTAGGGGACTCTATGAGGGCTCTCTTATCTGCATAAGCCGCCAGTTAGGCATTTGGGCGACGCATGTAGGGTTCAGGGTTTCGGGATTGAGGGCTTTTGAGGGTTTAACCCGCGCCTTCCTTCGAGTTGCGCAGGGTCTTTAGGGCTTTGAAGCGATTGATAGGGTCCTGGGGTTCAGGGTTTAGGGAAAGTTTAGGGTCGGCTTGTTGAGGGGGGAGAGAGCCCCGCAAAGCCTGAACGCATCAAACTCCTAGACTCTCGACACCCTCAACCTTGATCGTTTTAACCCTTTGACTCCAGTTCAATATCGTTTTGTGGACGATTTCTTCCTCAACTTCTAGCAGGGATCCGAAGTATGTGGCGGGGGGTGGGCGGGAGGCAGTCGCCTGTAGTCCTTTACCAATCCCTATTCTCTGGTCCAGAAGCCCGAAAAGCGGCATCATCCTGGGCTTTGGGTTTACTTTAAACTGTAGCCTTTTCCATACACCTCAGTCTTCTAAGCCCCATCAACCTAGACCCCTCAACCCGCCCTCCCCCCACGCCCCCACCCCTCCCCATAACTCTAAGTGCCCCCCCCCCCCCCCGTGCCTTGGACGCTTAACGTCTATTCTGCGCGTGCTCTTTGTTTTCTTGGATTTTTTCCCGAAAACCAATTCTGAAATTGGGTTCTCGTTTGGCGCTTCAATGCGGAAGGCGTTCTATCGGATCGCTCCTTGGAGGGTCGGACGGAAAGGGGGTTCGGAACATTTTGCTGGAGATGTGGGGAGGCGTGGACCATGCATGGAGGTTGACGGACGGGTTCGGCGCGGAAGGGGAGAGTGACATTCGGTTGATGGGCAGGGGATATGGGGACACGTGGATGCCGCGCGCCCTCCGCGCCTTTCCGCCCTCTGCAATTTTTGCCCTGCGCACGCTCCGCGCCCTCCGCGCCCTCCGCGCCCTCCGCGCCCTCCGCGCCCTCCGCGCCCTCCGCGGCCCGCGGCGTCCGCGCCCTCCGCCCTCCGGCCCTCCCGCGCCCCCCGCGCCCTGCCGCCCGCGCCCGCGCCCTCCGCGCCCTCCGCGAGCCCTGTGCGTGCGCGCCCTCCGCGCCCTCCGCGCCCTCCGCGCCCTCCGCCCCTCCGCGCCCTCCGCGCCCTCCGCGCCCTCCGCGCCCTCCGCGCCCTCCGCGCCCTCCGCGCCCTCCGCGCCCCCGCCCAGGACACAGTGCGCTGACAGGTGCTTGCGTTTATTCTGTGGGTGCGTTGCGTCTATTCTGCGGGCGTTTCCTTTGTAAAGTATTTGTTTACAAGGCACGCACGTGCAGCATAGCCTTTAAGTGTCCATCTTACCCCCCCCCCCCCCCCCTCCCGCTAAACCGTAAACCCTAAACCCTAAACCCTAAACCCTAAACCCTAAACCCTAAACCCTAAACCCTAAACCCTAAACCCTAAACCCTAAACCCCTCACAGGCTCGCCTCTTGCAGCGGCCCTGTCCTTAGTCACACCCGGGGGGGTTTTTTCGGCTAAAGCCTCTGAGTCCTTCAGGCAGGCTGTAGTTTTTTTTTTTTTCATATCCCTCTCCTTTGCTAAGATCGGGTTTAGGGCTTAGGGTCCAGGGTTTGGGTTTTAGGGATGTTTAGGTCTAGGGTTTAGAGTTTAGGGTTTAGGGTTTAGGGTTTAGAGTTTAGGTTGTAGGGTTTAGGGTTATTCAAGAAAGGCCCTGGGAAGCCTTCAGTGCCAGGTTTGCTGAGCCATCCCCCCAAGGGGGTCCATGTGCCTCTGTGGTGTATGCTTGGGCCTTCAAGGGGGTTC
This sequence comes from Symbiodinium natans, assembly GCA_905221605.1. NCBI lineage: Eukaryota > Dinophyceae > Suessiales > Symbiodiniaceae > Symbiodinium > Symbiodinium natans. The sequence goes on along the minus strand of CAJNDS010002267.1, from coordinate 177,719 downwards.
CCCTGTAGCAGCTTTAGGGCCCAAGTGACCCTAAACCCTAAACCCTAAACCCTAAACCCTAAACCCTAAACCCTAAACCCTAAACCCTAAACCCTAAACCCTAAACCCTAAACCCTAAGGTTCATGGACCCTTAGGGCATCATAGTGTTTCGGCCAGGATGCCGTGAGAAAGGGCAGTGGCCAACTTGTATTTTCGGGTCTTGACGTTTCGCAGGGGACAGAAAGCTGCTGGAGCCCTACACCCTAAACCCTAAACCCTAATCCCTAAACCCTAAACCCTAACCCTAAACCCTAAACCCTAATCCCTAAACCCCAAACCCTAATCTCTAAACCCTAAACGCCTGGTCAGAGGCTCGAGTCTTTCGGCGACAAGGAGGAGGCCCCTTCGGTCCTGCAAAGGTCGTTGTCCAGCAGCTGTTGGCTTTAGCAAGTATGTTCACCCATAGAGGATCCAAGCCCTAAACCCTAAACCCTAAACCCTAAACCCTAAACCCTAAACCCTAAACCCGAAAGTCCTGGCCGGCAGCCCGATTCCTTCCCAAAGCCCTAAAGCCTGTAAACTGGACCTATTCGGCTGAAGAACCCGGAGTCCATAGGATTGGCTCTATGTTCCCTAACCATGGAGGCTTTAGTAATTTAGGGTTTAGAGTTTAGGGTTTAGGGTTTAGGGTTTAGGGTTTAGGGTTTAGGGTTTAGGGTTTAGGTTGTAGGGCATAGGGTTTAAATCCAAGCCTCCAACCACAAAGTGTGGCCAGCCTTAAGCCCCCCCTAGACCCTGGATCCTAAAACCCTAGAGCGCAGTTTCCAGCGTGTGCTGTCGAAGTGTTGGGGGGGCCACGTGAAGAGCTTCGGGGAGTTTTGTGTCCAGGGTTGGGAGAGTTAAATTTTGAGTGGTGTTTAGGGTGTTTATATGATTATGTATATGTAATGCCACCGAATCCCCTCAGAAGCACTTATCCACGGCAGGGTTATTCAGAGGTCGGGCAGTCTCCCCCCCCCCCCCCCCCCCCTTCAGAAAGGCACCGTAAGGCATGCAGCAACTCTGGGGGAATGGTTCGCCCTGTAGCCTAAACCCTACACTATGAGCCCTGTACCCTCTAAGCCATGAAGCAACTGACCACATGGTCCCTTATATAAACAGACATCGGGCTTGAGGGTTTAGGGATTTCGGGATTCAGGGTTTGAAGGAGTGTTGGAGTGTTGGATCTTCGAAACCCTAAACCCTAAACCCTTGGATTTTAGAAACCCTACACCCTAAACCCCAAACCCCAAAACCCAAAAATGTTGAGGGTTGGGACAGGAGGCTGCGCACATGTCGACGACACCGTCACTAGATGACAAGCAGTTTGCTCGCATGAGATGCATGAGGGAACAGCCTAGATTAGGATGTCCCCCCGTATACTAACAGTCATGCATAGGGATGATAGTTCCCCCGACTAATACTTCCCCATATACGGACTTTTAGTATAAGGGGGAACGTCCCCCCCCCAGGTTCCGGCCTGAAATGACCTTGACTAGGCTAAACTAACCCTAATTGGCCTTACTTACGGGGGGAAACCTAGGGAGGGGTAGCATAGAGGGGGGTAGCAGCCCTAAACCAAATAAACCCTATTAAACCCTAAACCCTGAACCCTGAACCCTAAACCCTAAACCCTGAACCCTGAACCCTGAACCCTGAACCCTGAACCCTAAGCCGGGGGTAGTAGGGGAACCCATGAGTACCTCGCTGGACGCATCCAGGCAGCGGAGCTGCAGCAGCTCTGCGACGAGCTCAGCGCCGTGGGCGACGAGTTGGAGGCACCTAGTGGTGCCAAGGGACCCTGCGAGTCAGAGTAGGGTTTGGGGTTTAGGGTTTAGGGCTCAGGGTTTAGGGTTTGGGGTTTGGGGTTTGGGGTTTAGGGTTTTTTTAGGTCATTCATTCACCAATACCTTTCCAGGACCGTTGCACACCTCAAATTCAATTTCAAGACATGCTGCGCACTTGAGGATTTCTGTGGAAGGAGACGTTTTTGGAATGCATTTATTGGACATTTATCATGACATGACTAAATGAATCACTGAATAAATAAAGAAGACGGCATGTATACATATATATATATATACATACATTCATACATATATATATATATATACGGGCCCTATCTGATGTGCCCGCACTCAGAAACGCGTTTCTGCAACGGGGCAATGGTCGACGGAACCTTCCCTAAAACCATCTGGCTCAGGGCACAGGGTGTCTTTGGATTTGCGGATGACTTTTCGTTTAGGGTTTAGGGTTTAGGGTTTAGGGTTTAGGGTTTAGGGTTTAGGGTTTAGGGTTTAGGGTTTAGACGCCATGTCGAGTGAGTACACGCCGGCGCCAGTGGTGCAGTCACTGAAGAACACGCGGATGTGCAAGTTCGTTGGGACTGGACACTGTCGCCGAGGGCAGGCGTGCAACTTTGCCCACTCGAAACTTTGTCGTAGCGGGGTAACATTTTACACTTTTTAAGGGTACCTAAACTCAACAAGGAATACATAGAAATTTAGATTTTTAATACTACCCCAACCATGAACTAGGAAAGAGGAGCTGCGCCCCCAGCCGAACTTGGTCAGCACCCGACTTTGCGCCCAGTTCAGCGCGGGTGGCTGCCGCTTTGGCCGGCGGTGCAAATTTGCTCATGGAGACTTCGTAGTAGAGGTTGTATCCTTTAACCTTTTTGGGGTAATATCATTCCCCTTATAGTTCGAAAGGTTAACCTTTAGTTCCCCTAGGTACTGGACAACTAAGGAGATGTGGAGTGAGTACACTTTACACTTTTTGGGATACTCTAATCCCCTATAGAACTGAAAGTGTACACTTTTTGGGGGGCTTACCCTAAACCCTAAACCCTAAACCCATGAACTCAGCAACTAAGACTAAGGAGATGTGGAGCTGCGGCCGGTTCCTCTTCCGGAAGCAGATCTCAAACGGGAAGTGAGGATCACTTACTCGCGCAGTGAAAGGCAGCAGCATGCAAAACCCTAAACCCCAAACCCCAAACCCTAAACCTTGAACCCTAAACCCTAAACCCTAAACCCTAGACCCTAAACCCTAAACCCCAAACCCTAAACCCTAAACCCTAAACCCTACACCTCGGAAGGACAGATCGGCTTGATCTGACAGACCTGGCTCCCAGCTGTGCACAGGCTCCCAGATGTGCACAGGCTGGACTGCCAATGGCATTTACGGAGCCGCCTTACGACATTCAAGCAGTTTTAAACCTGTACCTTGGTATGGTTTAGGGTTTAGGGTTTAGGGTTTAGGGTTTAGGGTTTAGGGTTTAGGGTTTAGGGTTTAGGGTTTAGGGTTTAGGGTTTAGGGTTTAGGGTTTAGGGTTTAGGGTTTAGGGCCTTGGTAGCCCCTTTTCCCATTTTTTGGTTCTGGAATCCCTTATAGAGTAGCCAACCAAGAAAAGGGTGCCCGTATTATAATATGGTTACTGGGCTACTTAGGTACCCAAGGCCTTGCCCAATGGCGTCCACTAAGGGAGGCTACCCAGACGAGGCTTCGGGTAGTCATGCGCAAGCAGGCAGAGGCATGGCAGTACGTTGGCCTTCAGACCAAGACGAAGTTGAGGCATGGGAGGTGCAGACCTCATTGCCATGCTCAAGTTTGGCGAGCCGGACGAACACGAACCAATCGCTGCCGTGCTCAAGCTTGGCGAGCCGGACTAACACGAACCAATCGTTGCCGTGTTCAACATTGGCGAGCCGGACTAACACGAACCAAACGGATGGAGATGTGAATCAGGAGACAACCTCATTCTGGCTGTGAGTCCGAGGCTCAGATCTCACATGTCGGATGCGGCAGAAAGTACCTCTCATCTGGAGCAGGGTGTGGACGCTGCGAAACCAGCGTCCTCATCTACGCGCGGCACAGCCTGAGTAAGTAGGCGATGTCAGGTGATGTCAGGTGCTGGCAGCCCTTCGGTGTTCTTCCAGCCGAGTAACACACTTGTGAACACTTGGCTGGGAGACTTTTTGCGAGCCATGAGTAGGGCTCTCCTGCCTTCTTTTATTAGCTGACGGCTGAACTAGCGACTTCTCTATTCCTTGAAGTAATGTTGCGGCCTTAAACCACATATTCTGAGGTGGAAAGTCGAGTGTGACTTGTTTGACAATTGTGGGTGGGGTGTCTGCCATCTTGTCACAGGGGCATTCGGGATTTTCGAGAGTACGGGACCCCTCATAAATATAGATCCCTGTGGCTAGTAGGATTCGACCCCAGCAAGGTACCCCTAGACCCTACACCTCAAGCCCCTAAACCCTAATTTCGGAAACCCGCATGTGTGTTGAGTCATGAGGTTCAGCCCATTTTCTGCTATGTGCGGAAGACCTTAGATGCCCTCGGAATTCTTTGCCCAGTGAGGTCTGTGTCGACTCCTTGCTGGGTTTAGGGTGTAGGGTTTTTATAGGGTCACCAAGCACATGGTGATTGGCTCAGCTCGTGCACAAGCTTCACGCTCCGCCGCTTTATGATGCTTTGCAGAATTTCAATGCGAGGGCGCACGCGTGCCTTCTGGAGAGGTGTGTTGGTGTGTTGGTGTGCTGCAGCGGAACGTGAAGCCCCACGCAAACTCCTCGCTGTTCACCGTGGCCAAACGTCACAGGGTCCTCTTTCTAGGACACAGATCAGGCCCTGCTTCCCCTTTTTTTAGAGCTTAGGTGCTCTTATAAGCCCTTTTGAATCCCAAAAAGGGTATCTAGCTTCGGTGTGTCTGGGACAATCTTGAACCCCAGGGCCTTAGGGGGGATCTCTGCCCAACAGTGCCGAGTCAGTCTCCGCACTAAGTCGCGGAACGCGGCTTCTTTACGGGCTGCATTCTCGTGGCAAGGCAGCCGGGTGGCGGTGGTGCGTGCGCGTACCAGGCTTGTATTCAAGGGTGTTGCATGGTGCTGCACCCTAAAACCTAAACCCTAAACCCTAAACCCTGATTTTGGGGCGGTGCCAGGTTTGTGTGGTTTTTTCCGTGCAGTTTCACCCTGAGAAGACTCGCAGATGCGATGCGTGTTTAATCAGCTGTCACGCTATCTCGGTCTGTGCTTGACATTCTATGCCCTAAACCCTAAACCCTAAACCCGTATACACGCTAATGAAGTCGAAGGTTTCGAGCGATCTGCTTCGATAGCCCCTTAACCTAGAGGGTTCTGGGCTTAAGCTTCAGGGGTTGCAGGCTGTGTGGCGTATAGGACTAATGTTTCAGCATTTAGGGTTTAGGGTTTAGGGTTTCAGTCTGGAATCCACTGATGTAGACATCCAGGGCACTAGGTAGGCCCTAAACCCTAAACCCTAAACCCTAATCCGCATTCCCCCTTACTGGGTTTAAGAGGATTATGCTTAGGGAATATTGTTCAGAAGGGTTTTTGGGCCATCCTCGAGGATATTCTACACCCAAAACCCTAAACCCTAAATCCTGAACCCTAAACCCTGAACCCGAAAGGGGCAAGAGTCTGAGGACGCTTTGGATCGATGACGGCCACTTTAGTATCCTCTGTAAGAGGCCGCATAATTGCAAGGACCCAGCACATACAGAGCAGACCCTAAACCCTAAACCCTAAACCCTAAACCCTAAACCCTAAACCCTAAACCCTAAACCCTAAACCCTAAACCCTGTCATCCACGGCAACCAAGCGACCATGACCTAGGCCACCGGTGCGGAGGCAGCCGAGGCCGAAGTTTGCACCGGGATGGGCACTCTAAACCCTAAACCCTAAACCCTAAACCCTATACCCTATACCCTATACCCTAAACCCTAAACCCTAAACCCTAAGCCCCTATATGACCCAAGGCTCTAAGGCCTCTTATTGTAGGGTTTTTGGGCCAAAGGCCTTCTTGTACAAGGCTTTTGGACTGTTTTGTTAGGGTAAACTCAAAGCCCTAAGCCCTAAAGCCTAAACCCTGAAAACGGGAAGGCCTTATCCGTCAGCTGGGGGGGGGGGGGGGGGTGTCTCTAAATTCGGGTGGTTCCAGTCCAGCATGGGGGAGACTTGTGGTTGGGGAGCCGCCAAAAAGGGAGCATAGTTCCCTAAACCCTAAACCCTAAACCCTAAACCCTAAACCCTGAACCCTGAACCCTGAACCCTAAACCCTAAACCCTAAACCCCACAACTTCGTTGTGGCGCAGGCGCGCGTGAGGAAGATCCTTTGTGGCCTTGGCTTCTCCTCTGCTACTCGGTTGTAGCGTTTGTTGTTGAAGGGGGGTGCATGTAGGGTTCAGGGTTTAGGGTCTAGGGTTTAGGGTTGAGGGTTTAGGGCTTAGGGGGTCTAGGCGGGGTTTAAGGTTAAGAGGGGGAGTTTAAGGGGCCTAAAACCCTAAACCCTAAACCCTAAACCCTAAACCCTTGTGGTCTTGCCATGGAATGCAGGGGCTTAGGTCCATGCAGGCTTTGTAGGGTTTTCATCGGGCCACAGAGGATTGCGCGTTTCAGGGTTCCAGGTTTTTTTTTAGGTGGTCGGCTTGAGGGTTCAGGGCTTAGGCTTTAGGGTTTAGGGTTTAGGGTTGAGGGTTTAGGGTTCAGGGTTTAGGGTTTAGGGTTTAGGGTTGAGTTAGAATAGAGTTGACAGAACCTGTCAAGACTCCGCAAGGCCCTGGGCGATGGAAAAGGAGGCTTCCAGTTGGGTAGAGACCTGCAAGGTAGCTACGGTCACCCTAAACCCTAAACCCTAAACCCTAAACCCGAAATCATGGTACCCTCTGCCTGTAGTGACCCACGTTGCTCTGGGGAAAATCGGGGCTTTGGTGACACTCAAGGCTTGACAGTACTGAAATTCCGAACTCAGGAGCGCAACCTGCCTTTAAGACCTTAGGGTTTAGGGTTTAGGGTCTGAGGTTTAGGGTTTAGGGTTTAGGGTTCAGGGTTCAGGGTTTAGGGTTGAGGTCTAAGAATCTGTTCGGGGCCGATATGACAAAAAGCCAAAGCCAGAAATCGCAGTGGGCGTCTCCCAAAATAAGGGATTCCCTGTAGCCCCCAAGCCGATGTACTCGAAATTGTAGCAAGGACCCGGAGTTCAAGGGATGAAGACTCGCACCCCTAAGGTTGTGCCCTTAAAGGTTCCCATATATTCCCTCAGGGATCCTAAAAAAGGGGACCCCCCAAACCCAAGGGTGCAACCTTAAGGGTCCAAGGTAGAACCCCTAAATGAGTGGGCTCTTCTTCCCCTCTGTGTAGGGGATTCCCTCATCAGCCCCTTAAAACCCAAAAGGGGTCCCCCGTGTATTCTAGGTTGCTCTTGGGTCCGGGTAGGAACCCCTAAACCCTAAACCCCAAACCCTAAACCCCCTTATTATCCCTATAAACCCTAAACTTTGCGAAGCCCCCAAGTACGTAAAGCTGCAGCCGCCACCCAGGCGATGATCGATGGGCCTGTCAACGTACTGCAACTTCGATGGCTTTTACCCTAAACACTACCCCCTAGCCCTAAACCCTAAACCCTAAACCCCAAGCCCTAAACCCTAAACCCTAAACCCTAAACCCTAAACCCTAAACCCTAAACCCTAAACCCCAAGCCCTAAACCCTAAACCCTAAACCCTAAACCCTAAACCCTAAACCCTAAGCCTTCTTTAAAGGGTGCTGACGTATGAGCCCATGGGTTCTGGGAATAGAACTGGTGTAGAAGGTTTCCCCAATTGAGGGTTTTTATCAAGGGACCCTGCAACTACCCTAAGAGCCTTCTACACAGACATTTATAGCTTGAGGATTGTGCATGGGGCGTTTTGAACTCTGAAGGACCAGCAGGCTAACACCAACACGTCCAAGCAAGCTTGCATATAGCTGCATGTCTATTTTCCGGTATACCCCACAGAGCCCAACGCAACCCGAATCCCTGAAGCCTAAGCATAAACAAGTTTTCCTTTGAAGGGTTGGAGCATGGGCTAAGAACCCCTTAAAAGGCAACTACCTCGGTCGGGATGTTCCCCCTTATACTACTAGTCCTTAATATGGATTCTAATACCCCCTACGATAATCCCTGTTAAGGACTGTTAGTATAGGGGGAACATCCCGACAACTACCGAGAAGTCCATAAACCCTAAACCCTAGGCCTAAACCCTAAGCCTCTACCACCCTAGTGTTTAGGACTTCGTTCGGCGTCTTGCTGTACTTGCTGAGGTCGGGCGGATGGCGGATGCGCCCTGAGCTCAGACGTTACATCACTTGGTCTGAACATCAGCATAGGGCTTATAATCGGACATTTACGGGTTTATTTTTTTTTTTTTTTTTTTTTTTTTTTGTCTGGGTTTAGGGTTTAGGGTTTAGGGATGTTTGGAAGGCAGGTAAATCCGAGCCCCAGAAGCCCCTATGCCTCAGAAACGACGCCAAGAGAGAAGTGACTCCTCCAGCCTCAGCCCTAACCCCCAAACCAGTCCATCATGACCCGACAGCCTTCTACAAATTAGCAAAGGTCCCCAAACCAAATAGTTCAACACCGCCCTAAAGGGTTTAGGGTTTAGGGTTAGTTTAGGGCTAAGCCCTACACCCTACACCCTGAACTGGGTGAGTTCGAAGCCGACGAGCAGGGCCAACGCACCGAAGTCGGCAGGCGAGGGAGCTTCGAAGCCCAACTTGCAGGAAACTCTAAACCCTAAACCCGAGAATGAGGTTTAGGGTTTAGGGTTTAGTTAGGGTTTAGGGTTTTAGGGTGTAGGGCGCCCGCAAACTTTCGGGCTGATCAGAACCCCTCCTAAGTGGGCGCGGGGGGGATTTAGGGTTTAGGGTTTAGGGTTGAAAGGGGTCTTGAGGGGCCTCCTGGACCCAGGTGCTGGCCGGATTCCTCACAGTTGGCAGGTTTCAGTTGCATTCAGAGGTCTTGAGCCCTCGCAACTTAGGGTTTAGGGTTTAGGGTTTAGGGCCTCAACGCCAAAACACTAAACCCTCAAAGCCGTAGAACGCTGAAGCCCAAAGCCCGCGAAAGCTGCAGGTGTGTCGCTTGCCAAAGCGCTTTTCCTTGAGTTGGGAAGCCCAGCACGGCTAGGAAGCGTAGGGTTTGGGGTTTAGGGTCTAGGGTTTAGGGTTTCGGGTTAGGGGTTTCGGGTGCAGGCTTTAGGGTTTAGGGTTCAGAGGGTTCAGAGGTTTCACAGGGTTCAGAGGGGCTTGGTGGCTACAGAGGCTTTGTGCTTTGCGGCTTACAGCCCCTAAGTAAACACACACCGCCCTCGACCCTCAACCTTGATTCCAGAACACGGTCTTCCGGTACACCCCTTCATACCCCAAGCCCTGAATACCCCGAAAGTTGGAATGACCCAACACTAGTAAGCCCTCAACACCACAGCCTTGGACCTACTAGCCCTAAACCCCTACAACCGGGTGTTTTGGTGCAGGGTTTGTTGTTGATTTGGGGGACTGTAAGGTGGTCGGAGATTATGCCATTTGAGCTGCTAAGCGCAGGTAACCTGAAAAGCATCCTCACCGACATCTGCTGTGTGATCGACCGAGCCAGGAAAAACGAGCTGGAAGCTGGCTTTGCTCCTGTGATGCAACAGCAATCGTCATGGATCCGTTGGTGTGGGGACGATGATATCTGCAGCTCTGAATTCTATGGCCATCGCGCACGACCTAGTCCACTGCAGCGCGGGAAGGATGAAGTGCGGAGGCCAGTGCGACAAGTGCGGGAATCGGTTCACCGATGACTTGATGGTCAAACCCTAAACCCTAAACCCTGAACCCTAAACACCCAGATTTTTTCCAAAAGCCGAAACACTTCTCCGTCGAACTCCATGCTGCTGCATATGCACCAAACTTACTGGTTCTTAGTAAGGAATGAGGAAGTATTCGGGACCTCATATCCCCCTTGATGTATATACCCTAAACCCCTATAACCCTAATCCCCTCATGGTTCTCCGAAACATTGGGGTCCTCAGAAGATTTCTGACGCTCCTAGATCGGCTTAGGTCCTGGCAACTAAAGCAACCGTAGTAAGGGGTGACCCTAAACCCTAAACCCTAAACCCTAAACCCTAAACCCTAAACCCTGAACCCTAAACCCTAAACCCTAAACCCTAAACCCTAAACCCTAAACCTCCCTCCAAGCTGCCAGCCTACGAGGCCTGACCTGCTTCTGCTGGCAGCGGGGCCCAGATTCCGACCCCCCCCCCCCGCCCCGCGCGCAAGGTCTCAGACGCGGGTTTAGGGATTAGGGTTCAGGGTTAAAGTTTGGGTTTCACGGTGGGGTTTAGGGTGTATACGGGGTAGGGTTTAGGGTTAGGCGGTTTCGGCTACTAGGTTCACGGATTTGGGGGGTTCAGGGCTCAAAAGGCCTGTTCCATGTAAGCCTTCTCCGACTTGTCCCTGCAAAGCCATTTTGCATTTTCCGAGACGAATCCCTCCACCATCCTGACTCAAAACCTGCATATCTTGAACCTCTATCTCTGGATCACCCCCACCCCTGAAAACTAAACCCTGCAACCCTAAACTCTGAACCACCTTACTGAAACCCTCATCTGTGAAACCCTAGACAGGACACACCATCCTACCCCAGCCCCTCCAAGCAAGCAACCCGGCCGTCAACCCCCCGCCCCGCCCCTAAACCCTAAACCCTAAACCCTAAACCCTAAACCCTAAACCCTAAACCCTAAACCCTACGAAATGATGGCGTTGATCAAGAATTCCCTGTAGTCAGATATTCATTTTCCAGGAAACCTCTTAAATCTTAGGCCCTGATCCATAAACCTCCTTGGGCGACTTTGTAGACCCTCACGAAGCACGAAGCAGGGTTGAGGCCATGTGAAGGGTTGACATTGAGGCTTGCGGGCTTAGGGTTTGCATGGGTTTGAACAAGCCCAGTAGACACAGCGAGCGACAGAGAGCGAGAGGGAGAGAGAGAGAGAGATGCGCACGCGCGCGCGCACACACAGACGCACCGCACCCTGAAAGCCCTGAAATGATAAAGGGGTCGGAATAATTCCTGAAAGTCTTCCCGTATGGTCCCTTTGTAATTATACCATAATACCCCCCAAAACCCGATTCAATTGTTCGGTAAACCCTAAAGCCTAAACCCTAAAGCCTAAACCCTAAAGCCTAGACCCTAACCCTAAACCCTAAACCCTAAGCCCCAAACCCTAAACCCTGAGCCCCAAACCCTAAACCCTAAACCCTATTCTAATTATTCAGGCCCCTTTTTTTGAGCCCTAGAAAACCTTCCTCCCGCATAAGGATGAGCCAACGAACCACCTGGACCTGGATGCTGTGCGCAAGCCTCAACCCCTAAACCCTAGACCCTAGACCCTAAACCTTAAACCCTAAACCCTCGTTTATGTAGTGTTTAGGGCCTTCGTGGGAGGGATAGTGCCTGTTTGCCGTAGGGCTTGTAGTGTACCACCCTAACAGGTACTACATTGGAGCCCTTAGCTAGAGGCCCTCCCAAGCCTGAAATGTCCCTGTAGAGACCTGAGGCTTTAAGTAGCCCCTACTTGCACCCAGAGTTTAAGCGAATTAGTGGGGGTTTGTTCGGGGTTTAGGGTTTAGGGTTTCGGGTTTAGGGTTTCGGGTTTCGGGTTTCGGGTTAGGCTTTGGGGCCTTCTGTTCTAGCAGCGCGAGGGTAAGCCCTGGTGCTGTGGCATTCTGAGGGTAGTCTTATATATGGGCCCTTAGGATGGTCCAAAAAACTCCTTTAAAATTCTTCTGATGTCTGGGCCCCCTGAATTTGCATAGGGTATATAAGGGTAGAAGCAAGGCCCCCTTTCAAGGGCTTATTCTAAGGGACCATGTAGCTGCCTTTAGAAGGGTTGGTGCTCCCGCTTGAGACTTGCAAGTGTTCCAGGGCCCCGAATTGCCTGCTGCGTTACACCCTAAACCCCAAACCCTAAACCCTAAAAACCCTAAACCCTAAACCCTAACCCTAAACCCTAAACCCTAAACCCTAAACCCTAAACCCTAAACCCTAAACCCTAAACCCTAAACCCTAAACCCTAAACCCTAAACCCTAAACCCTAAACCCTAACTAGAGGGTTTAGAGGGCTTAGAGGCTTTGGCATCTGGGGGGTTTAGGGGGTATGCAGCGTTTTGAGGGTTTAGAGGGTTTGGAGGACTTGGAGTGTTTAGAGGGTTTCGGGTGTGTCACTCAGATACGAAAGCATGCGGGAGGGTGCGCGCCCTCCCAACTCTTAACCCCCACACCCTAAACACGCCAACCCTGAACACCCTAAACCCTAAATACCCAAAACCCCAAATTTAAGAGCCTCCGGCTCAAGCCGCCGACCCCGCTGGAGCATAGTTGAGACCCGCTCGCATGGAAGATCATCCCCGGCAGAGTTCTGTGAATCGTTTGGGGGGGGTAGGGGGTAGCACCAGGACAAGCTCAAGCCAAAAAGACAGGTCGGGGGGTGGGGGGGTGGGGGGGGTTGGGGGGGTCGGTGCACAATTTTTTCGTGGAGGACCGCGCCACCCACACAACGTAAACAGGGGTTCAGCACGGGGGGTAGGGGCCCCTCAGCAAATCAGTTTTCAGCACCCCCCCCCCACACCCCACCCACCCCCCCCCCCCCCCACCCCCCCCACCCCCCCCCCCCCACCCCCCCCCACCCACCCCCCCCACCCCCCCCCACCCACCCCCCACCCCCCCCCACCCCCCCCACCCACCCCCCCCCCACCCCCCCCCCCCACCCCCCCCCCCACCCCCCCACCCCCCCCACCCCCCCCCCACCAACCCCCCCCCCCACCCCCCCCCCACCCCCCCCCCCACCCCCCCCCCCCCCCCCCCCCCCCCCCCCCACCCCCCCCCCACCCCCCCCCACACCCCCCACCCCCCCCCACCCCACCCCCACCCCCCCCCACCCCCCCCCCACCCCCTCCTTTTCCCATCCAACACGCCGCCAGGGTCGGCGGATTTCCTGAACCCTGAACCCTACATTCCGTAAACCCTAAAGAAAACCCTAAACCCTAAATCCCCTAAACCCTAAATATGCCCTCAACCCTAAATCCCTAAACCCTTAGCCCTGAATCCCCTAAACCCTGAATATGCCCTCAACCCTACACCGGTGTTTGGGGACGAGCCCTAACCCCTAAACGCTAAACCCTAAACCCTAAACCCTAAACCCTAAACCCCCATATCACCAGGCTCTGGCTGGACGAGTATTTGTGCGACTACCCGAAGTCTGGGCACCAAGCTCCAGTCTAGGGGTGCCGTAACCTACTCAGTGGCCCAGTGGGGCTTAGGGTTTTTTAGGGTTTGGGGTTTAGGGTTTTGGGTTCAGGGTTTAGGGTTTAGGGTTTGGGGTTTAGGGTTTCGGGTTTGGGGGGGTTAAACGGGTTTAGCGTCTCGGGCTTAGGGTTAGACCCGAAAACTTCGGCTTCAGGCTTAGGGTTTGGGCCTTCAGGCTTACACGACGCAAACCTCAAGAAGCCCCAACCCGAACTTGAATAGGCCCGGACTTTGGCGCCATTTCACAGCCTTACCACTGGTGAGGTTCATGGTACTTATCAAATTACAACTGTACTTCTAACTGTATTTATAACCATATTGAGGGCACTTAGGGGGCTTGTAAGTGGGTTATATGTACCATGTAGCTCCAAGCACTGGTGAGGTTGGATCATACATCATCATGGGTAGTTCTCTAGTTTGGCTACATCTTGAGGGTCCTCACGAGGTGCCGTACGACATAAGGGCCCCAAGAAGGCAACCGACACTTAGAGTGCTAAGCCCCCAACCTTCTTGGTAGCACCCTAAACCCTAAACCCTAAACCCTAAACCCTAAACCCTAAACCCTAAACCCTAAACCCTAAACCCTAAACCCTAAACCCTAAACCGTCCCCAAACCTCTTTCAAGTGTAGGAGTGGGGATATGGGCTATCTAAGTCTAGGCTTGAGGGTATAGGGCTGTTCGCGCGGTTGGGCTTCCTGAGGGTTCTGCTAAGGGTCACCAGGAACAAGGGCCAAAAGGGGGCCGGAAAGTTCAACTTAAGGGAAGCCATGAAACCCTAAACCCTAAACCCTAAACCCTAAACCCTAAACCCTAAACCCTAAACCCTAAACCCTAAACCCTAAACCCTAGCGCCAGAGCAGGAGATCACCACGGCGCAAATACCCCATCACCTCATCGTGGGCATCCTCGAAGCCGCAGTTGGTGACCAACGTCGCACATGTATTCTCTGCGCATGTCATACGTCATCGCCAAGGCGCTCGTGGCTGGAGTCCATGACGAGTTTGGATGGCTGCGGGCTCCACAAGTTGCAGCAGCTGCTGCAAAACGCGCAATGGACCCGCTTTGTTCCCGTGACTGACGTGGCACGCACATATGTTCACCAGAGCTTGAGGCATTTTTGCCAGCCTGGCTATGCGCTTTCAGTTCTCGATGGAGGTCGTAGTCGTGTAAACCCTAATCCCTAAACCCAAAACCCAAAACCCAAAACCCTAAGCCCTAAACCCTAAACCTAAACCCTAAACCCTAAACCCTAAACCCTAAACCCTAACCCCTAACCCCTAACCCTAACCCTAAACCCTAAACCCCTTCAGCCCTAAAACTGTGTTAGGGCCTTTTCGGCTTCAACATCCAGAGGCTGGATCAGGTTTCAGGGTGACTTGGCTTGGGATGGCCGCAGCAAGAACTGTAGGGTTTAGGGTTTAGGGTTTAGGGTTTAGGGTTTAGGGTTTAGGAACTCTGATCCGCAAAGCCTGTATCAGGGATCAGGGGTTGAGGCCCGAAGCCCACCTATGTAGACCCAGACACCTCACCAAGTTGCCTCCTTAAAGCTGAAGCCCTGAACCGTAAACCCTAAACCCTAAACCCTAAACCCTAAACCCTAAACCCTAAACCCTAAACCCTAAACCCTAAACCCTAAACCCTAAACCCTAAACCCTAAACCCTAAACCCAAGGTAAGCCCCAGAGCTGCTCAGAACCCTGCTGGTGGTCTCGCACGATGCCGACTTCTTAGATTCGGTGTGCACCGACGTCCTCCACTTGGAGGCAAGGGGGCGTATATGAAGCAGGGTTTATATTTCTGTTTTTGGTGGGGTGTATATAAGGTTGCTTTTTAATATTGGTGAGTGTATATATTGGGTGTCCTTTTGGGGGTACAAGAAATATGTACCCTACTTCATATACAGTCAAAAGGGGGGTAGGGTTTGGGGTTTAGGGTAGTTTAGGGTTTGGGGTTTATGGTTTAGGGTGGTAGTCTCGCAAGCATGGTACAATCATTGTAATTTACAGTGTAAGTTGTGGGAACAGCAACAATGGTAAGAATAGTCTAGAATAGCAAGCAAGAATTTTACAGGGTTGTATTCATGGGAGATGGAAGGTTGGGGGCTTGAAACCTCGGGAGTTTAGGGTTTAGGGTGTAGGGGTTGGCTGTAGGGTTTAGTGTTTAGCATTCGGGGGCTATGGGGATCCTGCGCAGCAGTGCGGAAGAAGGGTCAGTGCTTCAGGGTTCAAGGTTCAGGGTTTTAGGGTTCAGGGTTGAGGGCTCAGGGTTTAGGGGGGGCTTTGCTGGTTTTTGGGGTTTGGGGCAACAGACTGAGGGCTTCGGTGTGTGGATTGACGCGCTGATGCTCCGTGTACCACCCGCTTGTTCGAGCATGGGAGTTAGAAATCGCCGGTCTTCAGGTCCTCCGGGACAAAATGAACCCAACAATTGTGTTCATATACCCATACGACAATAATTCCTACTAAGGTCTGTGAACCCTTACCCTATTCTACTATGATTCCCAAGCCCTAGAAACCCTAAACCCTAAACCCTAAACCCTAAACCCTAAACCCTAAACCCTAAACCCTAAACCCTATAAACCCTAAACCCTGAACCCTAAACCCTAAACCCTAAACCCTAAACCCTATAAACCCTAAACCCTAAACCGGGTTCTTTCGGTCACCAAGGGTGTCGTGTGCCCTGGTGGCAGGGCTTCTAGGATGCTCAACGAAGCCCTCAGGCCTTAATTTCAAGGGACTAAAGGAGGGACCCCTAAACCCTAAACCCTAAACCCTAAACCCTAAACCCTAAACCCTAAACCCTAAACGCTAAGGACCCTTATAAGGGACCTTAGGGGTTTCTTAGGGCTATTGAGGGGCTACTTAGGTACAGAGGGACTATGTAAGGTATATATATATATATACATATACTTCGGGGTTCTACACCCCTTAACAAACCTAAACAGGCCGACTCTGGTTTGTAATGTGTGCTTGCTGCTTTTTCAGCCGAAGAAGGTAGGACGGGCACCTCGAACCCCAAACCCTAAACCTTAATCCTTAAACCCGAAACCATAGATCTTAATCCCTAAGCCTGAAACCCTAAACCCGAACCCGAAACCCCCAAACCCCAAACCCCAAACCCCAAACCCCAAACCCCAAACCCCAAACCCTAAACCCCAAACCCTAAACCCTAAACCCTCCGCAGGAGAGAAAGTTGATCTCCTATCGCGGTGGCTACACGGCCGGGGCCTCTGAGTGTACTCACTCTACAGAGGAGGTGTACCGAGTCAGCTCTTAGAGCTTCTGCGATCACTTGGTTTAGGGTTTAGGATTTAGGGTTTAGGGTTTAGGGTTCCCTAAATTTTTGCGGCTCCTCTTGGAGGTGACGATAGGGTACCCCAAAAAAGACCAGAATTTTGAGAGCCGACCCTCTAAACCACACCGAAAAAGCCCGAAACCCTAGACCCTGAACCTTAAGCCCTACTCCCTAAACCCTAAACCCTAAACCCTAAACCCTAAACCCTAAACCCTAAACCCTAAACCCTAAACCCTAAACCCTAAACCCTAACAAACCCTATCCTACAGTAGACCCAAACCAGGAGTTCAAGAGGGGCCACGCGGCCCGCGTGCGCGAGCGCGAGAAGGAGCAGCGCTCCTGGAGTTTTTGTATCTGTCGCAGGGTTTAGGGTTCAGGGTTTAGGGTTTAGGGTTTAGGGTTTAGGGTTTTAGGGGTTTAGGGTTTAGGGCTTCGAGGTTCACCCGCAACTTTGGGGGATCCAACTCTCTGAAAGTATGCATTATCACTCAGAGACGCTCGACCCCCTTAGTGACACTCAGTATTCAGGTTCTTGGGGCCTCTCAATGACCACAACAAGTACATGTGTAGGGTTTAGTCAGGGTAATAAGGGTTTGGGGTTAGGGCTTGCGGGTTGTTTGGAGCGTGTTGTTGGGACAGGTTTCTGTGTCGAGGTGGTCTGATTAGGTCGCCGCACGGGCCAGGCTTTTTGGAGCTTCCTGCTTGGTTCTTCGTTTGGGTCTTGCGTGCTTGCACAGGTAGTCGAGGCTGGTTTTTGCAGCACTCCATTTGAACCTCCTAGCCCTTTGCCATTGACTACACATTTGGTCAGCGGCGCTCTCGCACGCTCAGGGTCCATGATAGGGCTTGCCCCAGCCACTGAGCCCTGCTTCCAAAACGAAGGTTCAAGAAGCAGCAAGAGGAGAAGAAGGCAGGGAAGAAGCAGCACCCTGATGAGGCAGCGCTGTGCTGTTCAGAGTTTGCGTCGAGCATCTTCTGCGCATGACTTCGATGTCTGCATCTGGGTGTGTAGATTCAGTTGTCGTAGTGTTGTGTAGAGGCCTCGCTTTAAGCGACGTCTTTGAACATGCCGTTTGTTCCTCCCCGGGCGTGTGGTTGAGGGCTTCGAGTTTAGCGTTTCAGCCCTTGGCGCGATTCACCAGCTTGCCACTGAAAAAAAACAAACGGCGACTGCAGAAGATACTATAGGGGTTGGAATAGTTACTAAGAATATTCCCTTCTGGTTCCTTTGTCATTGTACTGGCATAACCCCCCCCCCAAACAAAAAAAAAAAAAAAAACTATTCTACCCTAAACCCTAAACCCTAAACAAATACTATTCTAATTATTCAGGCCCCCCCATATTACGAACTCTTGCATGCCAGTTGGTCGAGAAAATCAAGGACTATGCCAGCATCCCAGAGAGGCTTAGGCTTGGGGTTGGGATGTTCAGGGTTTAGGGTTTAGGGTTTAGGGTTTAGGGTTATACTAGCAGTCCTTCACAGGGGATATAGTGCCCCCGATTAGAATCCCAATTCAGGACTGGTAGTATGAGGGGGAACATCCCAAGTTTAGGGTCTAATGAGTCTACTTAGCCCTGGGGTGGCTCATAGCTCCTTATGCCATTAACCCTAGAAGTCCAGGAGCATCCAGGAATCCTAGCCCACTAACTCGACATCCCAACTCTGTTCCCGGCGCTCATCATCCGGTTGAGGTTCAGGATGTGGTGATTTCTCCAAATTCGGCTCTCTTTTGGGTTCTTCATTATAAGGCGGCCCCTCTTATTCAGGCCATCCAAAAAGGGACCAAAGTTTAGAGAACTGGCCATGTGCACGCACGCAGGGAGTGCACCTTTCTCAGCATGTGGGGATGCACAGCCGGTCACGCACTCACGTAGCTGAGTGATCCCGCCCCCGCCACCCCATACTCTCTGTTATAAACACACACACACATACATATATATATATATATATATCTATTCTATGTCTTTTAGGCATTTGTTACCTTTTTTTTTGGGGGGGGGGTTAAGCAAGGCAGGGGGCTTCTTATTCTCACTCACTCGCCAACGCTGCGCCGATCCCATTCCCAAACACCTACGCAGAGCTCCAAGTAGCTCAATGTGGCTATAACATTTACTTGGTAGCCGGGTGGTGCCCTTCTTCCTTCTTTTGTTCAAGGTTCCCGTATAACGCAAGCAACCCAAAAAAATGTACCCTTACTATGGTATGGTTACTGCCCTAAACCCTAAACCCTAAACCCTAAACCCGAAACCCTAAACCCCAAACCCCAAACCCTAAACCCTAAACCGGGCCACAAAGCTTCTCGACTTTGGAGTCCAAAAAACTCCGGCAGGGGCCGAAGGTAGGTAGGTAGGTAGGTAGGTAGGTTTAGGGTTTGGGGTTTAGGGTTTAGGGTTTAGGGTTTGGGGTTTAGGGTTCAGGGTTTAGGGTTACATTCGTCAAGGGGCCCTAAAACACTAAACCCTAAAACGACAGGTTCGTCGAGCGCCATCCCCATTTTTTTGCGTTTAGGAGTTTAGGGTTTGGATTCACTCTGCCGGATCTAAGCAAATAGTAGCAATGCTTGCAATCGAGCTCGCCTGTAAACATCATCTCTCCCTGGCACAGGTTGCGGTCTAGGGCTCCCCGAGGCCTCGAATGTGGAACTGTCACACGTACGCCACCTGAAATCGTAGAAGTCCTTGTGTTTACGCCAGGTCGAGACCAGCGCCTACATACTGGGTCTGGGGTTTTTCCCTGCAGACCCCAACCCTCAACCCTAAAGCCTGAGTAGCCCATTACACGCCCACCCATTAGCTTCCACACAGCTTGCACCAAGGCATTAGGAGTTGTTTAGGGGCTACTTAGGTATAGAGGGACTATATAAGGGTATATATTGAGGTTCTATAGGGAAGTACGATTAAGAGTCCCTCCTCGGGGTTCCTCCTTACCCCTTCATTGCAACTTGAAAAGCTTCACATCCTAGACCCTAAGCCTTAACCCAAGAACCTTCAAATCGGGAACCAAGGTGGTGAAGTTCCGCTTCATACCACCTCCTTCCCGGGGCGACGACATGGGCGGCATTTCGGTGAGACCCCGTGAGACAGTTTAAGCCCTACCCAAAGGCTTCTATGTAGTACCTAGTATACTTGAATTCCCCATAACTAAGTAGTACCTTTCTGGGGTAGTATACTAGAACCTCCTATATCTAACCCAAAAAGGAACTACATTGGAGCCTTTAAAAATGGGTAAACATGTTGGCAGATGCGCGCTTGAAACCCTTCCCCCTCCATCCTCCTTCCGGCAATTGCAGCCTGGACCCCGACATGGAAGATGACGGTAGAACTCGGCCGCTTATTCTCAGACCCTAAACCCTAAAGGCATCCTAAAGGCTAAACCCTAAACCCTAAACCCTAAACCCTAAACCCCAAACCCCAAACCCTAAACCCCCCCAAGGTCTCCAAACATCAAGCCCAGCGCCAGGTGCATGATGTCGAGTTCAGCTACTCCGGCCCGAGACGCAGTTGGGCAGTGCAGTTTACCCTCACCCTAAACCCTAAACCCTAAACCCTAAACCCTAAACCCTAAACCCTAAACCCTAAACCCTAAACCCTATATAAACCCCCAAACCCTTGCAAGTCGGAGATAGCAGAAGGTGGGTGGGGCTCTAGGGCCTTGAAGGCATAGAAACCCTAAACCCTAAGCTCCTAAATGCTAGACCCTACGCCCCTAAACTCCTAAACCCTAAACTCCGAAACCCTAAGCCCTAAACCCTAAACCCTAAACCCTAAACCCTAAACCCTAAACCCTAAACCCTCCCTATATAAACCCCCAAACCCTTGCAAGTCGGAGATAGCAGAAGGTGGGTGGGGCTCTAGGGCCTTGAAGGCATAGAAACCCTAAACCCTAAGCTCCTAAATGCTAAACCCTACGCCCCTAAACTCCTAAACCCTAAACTCCGAAACCCTAAGCCCAAACCCTAAACCCTAAACCCTAAACCCTAAACCCCCGGCTGTGAGGCAAGAAGCCCTGGCTCCTCCACGGCCTCAACTTCCGCGTCGACGCGCGTGTCCCAAATCCTTCTTCACGGCTCACCTGGGTTTAGGGTTTAGGGTTTAGGTTTAGGGTTTAGGGTTTAGGGTTTAGGGTTTAGGGTTCAGGGTTCAGGGTTCAGGGTTTAGGGTTTAGGGTCAGGGTTTAGAACACCGTATACTACCAGGGACTTAGAAATTTGGTGACCAGGACTTTGGAGGACAGAATAGTCACGTCCGTGGAAGTTTGGGGTAAGGGTCTGGGGTCGAGAGTGTATTGCACCGCGGAAACTGTTGCCATCTGCCTTCAGAACTCCTGCTACTTGCTTAAGAGCCCGCTACTAATATGAGGGGGTCTTCCTTAAACCCTAAACCCTAAACCCTAAGGTCTTAATTCAGCACATGGTAGGTCTTAAGCAAATAGTAGAGCTCCAAACAAAACCTCCGCCTTCCCCAAGTAACCCAACCCAGACTTCGACGCGCGTCGCCGTCGTGGGCCCCAACGGAGCAGGTGCATCCGGGAGTTGATCTTTAGGGTTAAACCCTAAACCCTAAACCCTAAACCCTAAACCCTAAACCCTAAACCCTAAACCCTAAACCCTAAACCCTAAACCCTAAACCCTAAACCCTGAACCCTGAACCCTGAACCCTGAACCCTGAACCCTGAACCCTGAACCCTGAACCCTAAACCCTAAACCCTAAACCCTAAACCCTAAACCCTAAACCCTAAACAACCCTAAACCCTAAACCCTAAATAACCCTAAACCCTAATTGTTCAGGGTTCGAGGAGTCATCCGTCAACAAAGTAATCCCTTGACCTATAATTCTGTTGGAGCAGTATAGTGCGCATGTGGAGTCTGCGCTCAACGCTCTAGTCCATTTTGTTTACAGTTTCGTTGCAGGGAGGAGTTTAGGGTTTAGGGTTTAGGGTTTATGAGCTAGGGACCGGATTTAATCTCTCAACGGGTACATATGTAGGGGATGTGAGGTGCCTAATTCCCCCCATTCCCTACTAAGAACCAACAAGTTTGTTCGGGCTTGTACCCCTAAACCCTAAAACCTATAGGATCCTAAACGGTTAACTTCTGTTCAGCTGCAGCCCATCGTTTCAGCAGGCAGCGAGCAGACTGGCTGTGGCGCAGTCTGTGGGCAGCATCATGACCGTGATGCCTCCAAAGCTACAAGGAGGGGCCCCCTTACTACACTAACTATAGTTAAAGGGACTTCTAACTTAAGTTAGGATCCTTAGAACCTAATTTAGGGTCCTTAGAACTCTACTTATAACTAGGGGGGACCCCTCCTTGTAAGTCCTCTCTGGCCGTGCATGCTCAGAGGACTCATCATGTTTGGCTGGGCTGGGCGTGACTTGCACTTGGCTGAAGGGCCTTCCGAACACGAGAGGGACCAGGCCATGAACCGCTACGGTTTGGGATGTTCCCCCGCCGTTTTCTAACAGTCCTTCATAGGGTCATAGGGATTCTAGTACCCCCCCCGACTATAATCCCTATGAAGGACTGTTAGTATGAAGGGAGAACATCCCAAGTTAGAGCAGAGCAGCAGGCTAATCGTCCTTCGACAGGTCAACGCAACGCAGCTGCCGCGCACCCCAGGGTGATTTTGGGCCTCGGGACGTTTAGGGCGTAGGGTTTAGGGTTTTGGTTTCAAGGGTTATTGGTAAAGACAAGTACACAACAACAGACTGCCGGTGGAGGCTGCAGGTGATTGCCTTAAGACCCCAAACCCCAACCTGAAAACCCTGGAAAAACACGACAACCCGATAAACTCGATGTAAGCCCAACTAAGCTCCCTGTCTAGACCTTAAACCCCGAACCTAGATCTTATGAACTTCGAAAACCGGATTTTCATATTGAAAGCCAATTTGAAAGAACAACTGGTAAGCTCATTTCTTTCGTTCGTAGCTCTTTGACTGAGTATTGGCGCTCATTCGTTTACTAATGGTTCTGAAGATTCAAGGGGAAAAGAGAACGACATGAACTCAGCTATTGATTGGTCATGCCGTAAGATTCGCTTCGAAGAGTTCTTTCGAAGCTGGCAAAAAGAGATGTGGCCGCGACCGACTCCTCAAACTCCTAAAGTCTTCAAAGAACCGCTAAGCCCTTGGAGAAAGCCTTAAACCCCAAACTTCTAAACCAGAAACCCCATCAACCCCAAACCCTAACCCCCCAAACCCCAAACCCCTACACTCCAAACCCCGAAAAAACTTGGGGCCCGGGGTTCCTTCCCTACAAAGCGAAGGCAAATCGACCCTCCTCAACCTCGTGGGGAAAGTCTCCGTGCCCGTGAATGGGGAAGTTGCTTTCCTCTCAGATGCTCAGGGCGTTTCAGGGGGTTTGTAGGGGGCTTTACCCTAAACCCTAAACCCTAAACCCCTAAAGCCCCAAAACCCCTAAACCCCCAAATCCTAAACCCCTTAAGTCGGGGTTCTAAGGGGAGGGAGGCTCCGGGTTCTGAAGGGGTTTGAGGGACCTTTTGGGGGGTTCGGGGCTGAAAGGTTCCGAGAGTCGGCTTTCGGGGGGGGGGGGGGGGGGGGGGGCGGTTCCATACCTGGTTCCTTTTGTCTTGTGTTTTTTTTTTTTTTTTGGGGGGGGGGGGGTTCCATATCTAGGCTTTCCCCTTTTTTCAACTTTTTTTTGGTGGCAGGCCCCCACATCTAGGGTTTCCCCTCTCTCTTTTTTTTTTTTTTTGGGGGGGGGGGGGGGGCGGTTCCTATAGAAGTTTGGGACCCCTGTGTGGGAAATCTGCTCCCCGAGTTGGTTTAAGGAACTGGGGCATTCTGGGTGTTTAGGGTTTTGGGGTTTTAGGGTTCTGGGCCTTTATTGTTTGAGGGTTTAGGGTTTTAGGGTTTAGGGTTTGAGGGTTTAGGGGTGGTTCTCACAGTTTTCACGGTTTTGGGCTTGGGCTTCAATGTGGCGTTGGAAGTGTTCAAGGGACCGCCAGACCTTTCGGATGAGGCCCGGGCCCGGGGTTTGTATCAGGGTTTATAAGGTCTAGGGTTTAGGGGTTTTATTCTGGTTACGCCTTCAGATTTTTTACAAGCTGTGGCTTTAAGATCAATATGGGGGTTTCCTAAAATAAGGGACCCCTCCTGCAGTCCCCCAAATAGTAGGATCCACTGAAAACAGGGACCCCAATAAGGTACACCCTAAATTCGGAAACCCCCATATCAGTTCAAGCCAGTAGCCTTCCTAAACCCTCAACCCTCAACCCTAAACCCTAAACCCTAAACCTAAACCCTAAACCTTAAACCCTAAACCTTAAGCCCTAAGCCCTAAACCCTAAACCCTAAACCCTAAACCCTAAACCCTAAACCCTAACCCAGGTGCACTCACGGGGCCTCACGGTGTGCCGCTACTCGCAGCACTTCGATGAGATTGCCGGGTGCCCAAGTCTACATCCCCCTCGCGAATCACTTTTATTTTTGTTTAGGGTTTAGGGTTTAGGGTTTATAGGGTTTAGGGTTTAGGGTTTAGGGTTTAGGGTTTAGGGTTTAGGGTTATTGTTTTTTCGAAATTCTAAGGTGAGTATAGAAGTGCGGCGGGAGTTTCTAAGTCCATGGAGAAATGCTGCAACCCTAAACTTAGTACCTGAACGAGTGCACTTTACACTTTTTGGGATACGATGATCCCCTATAGAACTGAAAGTGCACACGTTGTGGGGGCTTAAGAAACTCAGCAACTACGCAAACCCTAAACCCTAAGCCCTAAACAAGGAAGAGGGAAGGGAGGAAAGGGGACGTTGGACAAGGCATCGTCGCGGGCAAGGGTTTAGTGCATCGGCCCCAAACCCTAAACCCTAAACCCTTAACCCTTAACCCCTAAACCCCAAACCTGCAAACCATGTAAACGGCAAACCGTTTATCAGCCCCAAGCACTCAAACCCTCAAAGCCGTGGAACCCTAATTCCTAAATCCTTAGCCCCCAAACCCAAAACCCCAAACCTCCCAAGCCACCCCACCACCCTAAACCCTAAACCCTAAACCCCTAACCCTAAACCCTAAACCCTAAACCCTAAACCCTCCCAAAACGAAAAAGAAGAAACAGCAAGCCGCAGAGAAGTCGGTCCAAGGCGCGGCCGGTGTCCCAGGGCCTCTCCGCAGTGGACTTCCTCACCTCCTCGGCTCGGGTCCGAGCTTCTTCGTGGTTTAGGGTTTAGGGTTTAGGGTTTAGGGTTTAGGGTTTAGGGGTTAGGGGTTTAGGGGTTTAGGGGTTAGGGGTTTAGGGGTTTAGGGGTTTAGGTTTAGTTGTTTGCCCAGTTTTTTTGAAGGCTGGGGGGTGGGGTTCTTTGGTTTCGACATGTTTTCTTTTTTTTTTTTTTTGGTTTCTTTGTGCTTTGTTTTTTGTTTCTTTGTGTTTTTGTTTTGCTTCTTTGGATTGTCTTTGGTTTGTTTGGTTTTTTTTGGCTTCTTTTTGTTTAGCTTCTGTGGTTTGTTTGGTTTTCTTCGTTCTTTGTTGGCTTCTTTGGCTTCTTTGGTTTCTTTGGTTATAGGGTTTAGAGTTCAGGGTTTAGGCCCCACGAACCCTGAACTGAGACCTTACTTGCGTCGTGGGTAGGGACGTGGCTTGGGCTAGGGTAGGGGTGGTTCGAGGTGGGCGGGGGTGGGGGGGTGCGGGGGCAGGGGAGGGGGGGGGGGGCTATATATACATATATATATATATATATATAGAGATAGAGATAGAGTACGACGCCTTTAAAAAGGAGCCCTCCCCCAAAAGAATCCTAATTTAGAGAAGTACCCCCCATTCATAAGATTCATAAGCGCCGAAACACCAGCCTCAGCCGTCGAACCCTAAACCCTAAACCCTAAACCCCAAACCCCAAACCCTAAACCCTGAGCCCTGAACCCTAAACTCTAAACCCTAATAATTCTCCGAGGAGCTCCGACGCTTTGGCGCCGGCACGGAAAGCCCGGAGTCGCCAACCTAGAATCGGGAGCCCTTTCTCGCCTGCCGGGTTTGTAGGGTTTAGGGTTTAGGGTTTAAGGTTTAGGGTTTAGGGTTTAGAGTTTAGGGTTGAGGGTTGAGGGTTGAGGGCTTAGGCCCCAAAATGAAACGCAGTCATGAGCCCTTTAAGTCTAAGAGCTGCATGGTCCCTTAGTATGGGCCAGAAAAAAGGGGGATCCCTTGCATGCCCCTCTTTTTCCCTTTGCAAATTCAGATCCCATGCTTCAGAACCCTATGCAGGGGGTGAGGGACCATATTAAGGGCCTATGTAGCAAACCTTAGATTGACGGGCCAACAGAAACCCTAAACCCTAAACCCTAAACCCTAAACCCTAAACCCTAAACCCTAAACCCTAAACCCTCCAATCGGGCTCGACAGCTCTCCCCGTCATTTGGGCCCGTCGCTTTGGATGCTTTCTACTCTAGTGGTCGGAATAACTACTGATCGTATCCCCTTAGGGTCCCTTTAGAAAGATGTCCAGGAGTTAGGGTTTAGGGTTTAGGGTTCATAGGGTTTAGGGTTTAGGGTTTCGGGTTTAGGGTTTGGGGATTAATTGGGGTTTCTTGAGATTCTGGCTGTACGGTTCACTTTTCTCCCCTAGGTTTAGGCAGCGTCCCCCTTCGTCCGCCTTTCTGCCCATCCAGAAAGAACAGAGACAGAGAGAGAGAGAGAGAGAGACAGACAGAGAGAGAGAGAGAGAGAGGACAATACAACACAAGCAGACCCATCAGATCTCTCTGTCGCTTCTTTGTCGGGCTGGGCATTCAGAGACTTATCGACTCCTTATGTAACCCAAGATTCCCTAACACTCCCCACTACTCCCTAGGCCTCCCTAAGCTTCCACAGGTACCTTCCCTCATGAAGCCCCCTTCTCCTCACGCTAAGGTTGGCACACAAGTGCCTGGGCCAGTTTGGCTTGCCGTGGCCCTGGATCTGCTTCATTCTCATTTGAGAGCCATGAGGATTCAGGAACCCTAAACCCTAAACCCTAAACCCCAAGCCCTAAGCCCTAAGCCCTAAGCCCTAAGCCCTAAGCCCTAAGCCCTAAGCCCTAAGCCCTTAACTTGGTATCTAGGACTTCACGGTATCTGCAGCTGAGGCCCTCCCAGGCCCACAAGAGGCCCATGGACAAGCTGTCCGGCGGCCAGAAGGCGGGACTTAGGTTTAGGGTTTAGGGTTTAGGGTCTAGGGTTAGGGTTTAGGGTGTAGGGTTTAGGGTTTAGGGTTTAGGGTTTAGGGTTTAGGGTTTAGGGTTTAGGGTTTATCGTTTAGGGTTTGGGGTTTAGGGTTTAGGTTTAGGGTTTAGGGTTTAGGGTTTAGCCGGCCTTCAGGGTGCCGGGTTTAGGGTCGGTTTAGGGTTTTTAGGCCTCCCTTATACTAGCAGTCCTTAATGGGGATTATATTCGGGGTCCTATAATCCATAGTAAGGACTGTTAGTATAGGGGGGGGGAACATCCCAAGCTTAGAGGTTTACGGCGCCGTCTTTGCAGCTAACTCGGTCTTTACCACGTTCCAACCTCAATCTCACAACCTCTCAATTGTTGTAGGTTGCCAAATAAACAATTACGTTTTAGGGTTTAGGGTTTAGGGCCTTTAGGGTTTAGGGTTTAGGGTTGCAGGTGCGTTTTCTCACACGAACCGGCAGAGCAAACAAGAGAAAATCCGTTTTTAGCTCCCACCTAACCTGGGTGGGGGGGGGGGGGGGGTTGGGGTTTGGGGTAGCCCTCCGGACACAATCCAGCCAGAAACCCAACAATGGCACCCAAAAACAGACGCCAGTGATTCCTAAAAGGTAAGTACAGGCATGGCTAGATTTTTTTCCGAAACCCTAAGCCCCCAAAACCCCAAACGGCCTCCCGAAGTTACTCGTATAGATCGAGTTTATAGGTTTTTCGTATGTCGCCCTACCTTTGGTAGCAGGGGGAGTTGGAATGATGGACCCTTGGACTCTATGAGGTATATAAGTTTTAGAGTTAGGGTTTAGGGTTTAGGGCTTCGGGGCCCCAAGTGAAGAACCCAGTCTGCAGTGTCCGTGTAGCTACCTTCCTAGCTCCCCCGAGACCGTGAACCCTAAACCCCTGGACCCTATAAACCCCTGGCCCCTTAAAACACGCCTCTACAGACCCTAAAGCCGAAACCCTAACCCTAAACCCAAACCCTAAACCCTAAACCCTTACTCCCAAGCGTCGCCTCGGGCAAGGCGCGCGTATGCTTCGCCAGCATCACTTGCAGGACTCGGTTCCCTTAGCCTCCAGGAATCAAACAAAGCGCGGCTTGACGTTTTACTCCTGGATTCAGGGCTTAGGGTTCTCCCTAGCATGGTTGGGGAACCCTAAACCCTATATAAACCCTAACCCTTAAACCCCCAAACCCTAAACCCTAAACCCTAAACCCTAACCCTTAAACCCTTAAACCCTTAAACCCTAAACCCTAAACCTCCTAGCGCCCAACCTTCGCAGCCTTCGAGCTCCTGTGCTTTCTCTCTCGCGCGCGCAAGCCGGCACACCAAATCCGCCGTGGACCGAGAAGGCTCGAACCCGTGAGCACAAAGCCCTGAAAACCCTAAGGTTTAGGGTTGAGGGTTTGTATTTAGGGTTCTGGGATGAAGCTTAAACCCTTAAAGCCGTTAAGACCCTTTAAACCCTTTCAAACCCTTCAAACCCAGTAAACCCTCAAGCCCTTAGACGCTGAACTGCAAGTAAGCCTCAAACAAACCCTAAACCCTAAACCCTAAACCCTAAACCCTAAACCCTAAAGAAGCACTAAGTTCTAGCTGCGAGGAAGCCAGATATTCTCCTTCTCGATGAGCCGCAGCGGGCCAAGGGGACGGGAGCAGCGCACGCAGAGCTATGCCTCAGCCCTACACCCTAAACCCTAAACCCTAAACCCTAAACCCCAGTCCCTGAACTTAAGCCAAAGCATCCTAAAGGTCCTCACAGCCCGGAACCCTAGACCCTCAACCATCCTAAACCCTAAACCCTAAACCATAAAAACCCTAACCTAAACCCCTTAAACCACATGAACCACATAAACCCTAAGCCCTAAACCTCTAAAGCCTAAAAGCCTAAACCCGAAACCCTAAACCTTAAAAACCCTAACCTCAACCCCATGAACCACATACCCTAAACCTCTAAACCTCTAAACCTCTAAGCCTCTAAGCCTCTAAGCCTCTAAGCCTCTAAACCTCTAAACCTCTAAACCTCTAAACCTCTACACCCTAAACCCACAACCCGAAACCTTATACACCCTAAACCCTAAACCCCAAACCTAAACCCCCTAAACCCCATGAACCACAAAAACCCTAATCCCTAAACCTGTAAACCCTAAACCCTAAACCTTAAACCTTATAGTCCATAAATCCTAAACCCTAAACCCTAAACCTCATACCCCTAAAGCTAAACCCCCTAAACCCCATGAACCACTCAAACCCTGAACCCTGAACCTTAAACCCTCAACCTTAACCTTGAGCCCGAAACCCTAAACCCTAAACCCTAAACCCTAAACCCTAAACCCTAAACCCTAAACCCTAAACCCTAAACCCTAAACCCTAAACCCTGAACCCTGAACCCTGAACCCTGAACCCTAAACCCTAAACCCTAAACCTTAAACCCTCATATACCCAGGACCAACCATCTCGACATTGAAAGCGTCGAGGCGCTCATTGACGCCTTGAAGAGGCCCTTTTGAGGTTTAGGGTTTAGGGTTTAGGGTTTAGGGTTTAGGGTTCAGGGTTCAGGGTTTGAGTGGTTGGGGGGGGGGGGGGGGGGGGGGGAGGCCGTCTTCATCTCTTGGGCTCTAGGGGTTCCAGGGGTTTAGGGTTTGAGGTTCAGGGTTTGGGGTTTAGGGTTTAGGGTTTAGGGCTAGGGTTTGGGGTTTAGGCTTTAGCGATTAATGTGGTCCCTTACCCTCACTAAAGGGTTCTGATGTATGGGCCCTTGGGTTGTTCGGTATGTCAGGCGTTTGCAAGGCGTCCCCGTTTTTGAGGGCCCATACTGAGGGACATGTAACTACCCTAGGATGGTTTAGGGCTTAATTAGGGCTTAGGGTTTGGGGCTTAGGATGGTTGATAGTTGAGGGGTGTAGGGTTTGGGGTTTAGGGCCTAAACCCTAAGCCCGAAGCCCTAAACCTGAAAGGTACCAGGGTGGCTTCATGCTCGTCTCCCACGACGCGCGCCTCATACAGGCGCGGAGGGACCTGAAGAGCTTCCAGAGCCCTAAATTGCACAGGCAAGCCCCATGGAGCCCAAAACTTGGGGTTTAGGGTTTAGGGTTTAGGGTTTAGGGTTTAGGGTTTAGGGCTTAGGGGTTTAGGGGTTTAGGGTTTAGAGTTGAGGGTTTAGGCCTTGCATCCTAGGCCCTAGACCCTGTTCTCCCTTAAGTCTCAACCTCGGGGTTTAAACCCTAAACCCTAAACCCTAAACCCTAAACCCTAAACCCTAAGCCCTAAGCCCTAAACCCTAAACGCCAGCAAGCTGGGATCTCTAGGAGGGTACAACTATATCCCCCTTGGGAATCATTTCGTTTGTTTGTATAAAACCCAAGAGGATATTAAGATCATTATTTTTATTAAGGTTCTAAAAGGCCCCCCCCCCCCCCTTACTATACTAACTATAAGGGGCTTATAGCCTAAGTTAGGATCCTTGTAACCCAACTTAGGGTCCTTATAACTCTACTTATAACTAGGGGGGCCCTCCTTGTATGGGAACTAGAGTTAAGGGAACCCTAAACCCTAAACCCTAAACCCTAAACCCTAAACCCTAAACCCTAAACCCTAAACCCTAAACCCTCCTTGTAAGGGGAGTATAGACAAAGATGGCGTTTCCGTTGAGTTCCGGCTGCAGCTCAAGAGGCGCCGCTCCGGGCGGCTTAGGGTCAAAGGGTTTAGGGTTTAGGGTTAGGGTTTAGGGTTTAGGGTGCAAGGGAGTAAGGGTGCAATGGTGCAAGGGGTAAGGGTGTATGGGTGTAAGGGGGTAAGGGTTTAGGGCTCAAGGTTTGGGGGTTTAGGGTTTCAGATTTGGGCTTCAAGGGTTTAGGGGTTAGGGGTTTACGGTTTTGTCAGGTTTCGGGTACAAGGTTTAGCGTTTCGAACTAAGGCTTCGAGGGTTCAGTTTTGAAGGGCTTGGAAGAAGTGAGTAGAAGAAACAATGAAGAGGGAACTGGCAGCATGTGCGCAGTCGGGTGCGTTGCTCCGCATTTGGGGGCTCTCCGGTGAAGAGCTGGCCTCCTTGGCCAGGGAGGAGTTGAGCAACGTCGCTGCCCTGAAGCTCCACGTGCGCCAGCTGCACGGTTTCCCTGTGTGCCTCCAGGAGCTCATGCATGGTAGCACTAGGCTGGAGGATGCCATGGCGCTGGACGAGCCATTGGAGCTGCTTCTGCTGCTAAAGGCTTCCTTATTGGACGCAAGGCCTGCCAAAATGGCGAAAGCAGCAAAGGAGCTTATACACGCCGCCTCAGACGGCCTGGTGCAGGTTGCCCACTTGCTCGTGAAAGCCGGTGCTGAAGTGGACTTCAGTGGAGACAATGACCGGACGGCTCTGATGTCCGCATGCCAAGGGGGCCACTTGGAGATTGCACGCTTGCTACTGGAAGCTGGTGCACCCACGAATTCGACAGACGACGACGACTGGACAGCTCTCATGTTGGCATGTCACAACGGGCACTTGGAGATTGCACGCTTGCTGGTGGAAGCTGGTGCAGACAAGGACTGGACAGATGATGAAGGCAGGACAGCTCTTATGTGGGCATGTGGCAAAGGCCACTTGGAGATTGCACGCTTGCTGGTGGAAGCTGGTGCAGACAAGGACATGACATATGATGAAGGCGTGACAGCTCTCATGTCTGCATGTCACAGGGGGCACTTGGAGATTGCACGCTTGCTGGTGGAAGCTGGTACAGATGTGGACTTGACAAACAATGAAGGCAGGACGGCTCTCGCGCTCACATGTGAGAAGGGGCACTCGGAGATTGCACGCTTGCTGGTGGAAGCTGGTGCCGACAAGGAAGTGACCAATAGACGAGGCTGCACAGCTCTCATGTTTGCTTGCGACAACGGGCACCTGGAGACTGCACGCTTGCTTGTGGAAGTTGGTGCAGACAAGAACTTGAAAGGCGCTGAAGGCAAGACAGCGCTCATGTTTGCATGTCAGAACAAGGACTTGGAGATTTCAAGCTTACTGGTGGAAGCTGGTGCAGACAAGAACATGACAGACAATTTTGGCTTTACGGCTCTCATGTGGGTATGTGGCGAAGGCCACTTTGAGATAGCACGTTTGCTGGTGGAAGCTGGTGCAAACACGGACTTGACAGACTATTCAGACAGGACACCTCTCATGTTTGCATGCCACCGCGGGCACTTTCAGATTGCACGCTTGCTGGTGGAAGCTGGCGCAGACAAAAACTTGACAGACGCAGCAGGAAGGACGGCTCTCATGCTTGCACGTGACAGCGGGCACTTGGAGATCGCGCGCTTGCTGGCGAAAGCTGGTGCAGACGAGGACGGCTCTCATGGTTGCGCGTGAAAAAACGGGGAGATTGCACGATTGCTGCAGTGATTCATGGACGGGCTGGGCCGGCTGGGCACTTGGACATTGCACGCTTCCTGGTGGAAGCTGGTGCTGACAAGGATCTGACAGAATACGAAGACATGACAGCTCGCACTTTCGCATTTGACAACGTCCGTTGAACTTGCACGCTTGCTGGTGCAAAATGGTGCTGAAAGGACCTGTGACAAGCAGCTGTGGCAGGACAGCTCTCGTGCTCGCATGTGATAATGGGCACCTACAAACCCAGAGATCACTCCCTGTTGTGGTCCGGCTTTGTTCAGGTCTCTAGCTAAGATGCCCAGAAATGAGTGCCCTTTTTCTATTTTGCCCAATAGGGCCTGCACCCTAATCCTGAACCCCTAAACCCTGGCTTATTCCGTGTAGGGTCGTATAATTCCCCCCCCCTATAATTCCCCCCCCCCCCCCCCGCCCCCCCCTCCCCATGATCGCCCATTTAGCCCCTAGAACAATGAGCTGAGCTTGTAAGCCATGGCCCGAAGAACCACCCTCAAAACCCTAATGAAGACACCCATAATCTGAACAAAAACGAGGACCCAGAGTAGGCCCTCATTCCCTTGTTGAGGGTTGAGACTCCCGTATATGACAAGCCCCTTTGAACCAAAAAGAGCACCCTTTCCATTCTCAGGGTACTCTTGGGTCTCAAATGTTCAAACTTCAAACAGACCCGATGAAATCCGAGAGCCTGAAAGCCCTGATGGAACCTCACGCCCAAACACGGACTACACCCTGAACCCTAAACT